>JAHHFK020002658.1:0-89875 GCA_024533555.2 Aedes koreicus
AAATACAAGTACGTTAACGAGAATGGCAAAATCGTCAAGAAAATCAAACAACCCACTCTCGGACTGCGAGACCTTTCCAAGCTTGACATGTGGACTCAGCTGACAATGCGAACGAAGCACGAATTGATTCGAAACCGCCGGAATATGTGCGAACCGGGTAGTTATTTGTCCGACGTTGGCGATACTCTCCGACAGGAACAACGAAAGCAGGTCAATGAATTGAATCAAATTCTCGATTCGCGTCTTTTGCCACAAATCAATCTCGAACAACATGATCAAAGTATTATCAAACTTGAAGCCGAACTCCACGAGGAAGGCGGTGAATACTCTGATCAATACTCGGAATATCAAGTACCCAACAAAATCGATGAAGACTTCATTGCAAGTTTGCAGCTGTTTAGGCTTCCAGACTCCAGTCGACTAAAGCAAGTAGTCCTTAGCGGTGAGTGGGCCCGTCCACGATGCTACATATGCTACTGCTGTGGAGACAAGTTCAACTCACTCAAACAGATGGAAGAACATAAAACCTTCCGCCATCCATATGTCTACTCGACCTACTATGAAATCGTTGGTCGCGAACTGATCGAGAAGCAACTCTTCAAACATTTTTTCATCCCTCTATCGGCTCTGACAATGCATCGCATCCACTATTCACGTCTATCATCCTTTCCCGGCTATGATCGCCGGTTCCTACCAGTTCGACAGCCCTCTTCCGAATCGACTGCCACTATCACTGAAATCAAAAGTGAGGATTCCTCCTCGAACGAAGCTACCTCGTTTTCGACGACAACATCGTCCTCATCGGTTCTATCAATTTCCGCCAACACGGCCAGCAGCAGCGGTTCTTCCATCTCATCTCGCTCGGTGCTGGATCTTCTCATCGCGGCTGGCAACGATTACACCACATCCTTCACCAGCTACCCCATGGACTCGGCGCCGGTCCGATGCTCGAAATGCAGCAAGGAATGCGGCAGCACGTTGGTTCTCTATGCACACATTCTCAACTGCACCAACGACTACATCTGGTTACAAGCGAAGAAACGGATGAAGTACCGTCGGGCTAACCGTCGCCGCAAGGGATGCAACCGGGCGGCCATGGCCGCTAGGAAAGCGCAAATGTCCCACAGTGTCCAAGCGTCGGTGGAGAAATCCGAAACGGCTAGCAACCATTCCGGGGCAGATGCCGACAGCAGCAGCAGTAGCAGCGCGGGATCGGAGAGCAAAAAGAAATCAAAGTCGTCTCCTCCGAGGCCGAAGGAAAATGACAGTAAGTACAAAAGAGCAATAATAATGGGTGGATGGGTTTTTATAAATGGTGGTGTTTGTTTTTAAGTGTTTTGGTTTTTTTGATTTGTTTTTTTTTTTTTTAATCAGTTCGTTTATTTATTAGGCTCAGGCGTGTGTAACACTTTGCGGAGCCGATATTCAATATTGTAGTTAACAATTATTCTTTTTCGATTTTAGTTAAGTGGGGTGCCAATTACTCGTGGCTAGCTCGAGGTTAATGGGTCACATTATTGTTTGGAAAGGGCTAGGCAGGTAACTTATTTCAGGTATTTGTTGCTGCTCATGGTTGCGACATCTACCAGATCCTCGGTCCCTGTAGTCCCTTACAGGAACTAAGCTGCAGATGGGTGACCACAGCTTGCTGAGCAGGTACAAGTAGCACGGAAACAAAAGGATAATATAACTGGGACACAATGGCAGGGAATTTACTAGAGTGAAAGGGAGGGGGTGATGACATTACACTCTTAGATCAGACAAACAAAGAAATTCGTAAATCGCTTGCATGTAGGGAAGATCACGCATTCCCAAAACATCTCTTACTTCGCGGAAGGGTTGTCTACCTCGGGCCACAAGGGTATCCAATAGTCGTGCTCTGGAGGCATCATTATCCGGGCAATGCCAAACTGCGTGAGCGATGTCATCATAACCGGTTCCGCACCTACATACATTGCTATCGACGAGGTTAATTCTGTAGAGATGTGCGTCTAGCGAGTAGTGGTTGGACATAAGTCTGGACATCACACGAATGAAACCGCGACTTACATCCAGACCTTTGAACCACGATCTCGACGAAACATTTGGAATAATGGAATGTAACCACCGCCCAAGAGAATTACTTGTCCAATCGTTTTGCCAACTTTGAAGAGAACTCTGACGTACTAATGGGAAAAATTCATCATGTGAAATTCTTCTTTCAAAAATCTCGCCTTCTTGTGCGCCCACCTTTGCTAGAGAGTCCGCCTTCTCATTGCCTGGAATTGAGCAATGTGAGGGGACCCATGCAAAGGTAATTCTAAATGATCTTTCGACCAACGCACACATCTGCTCCCTTATTTTTGAAAGAAAGTAAGATGAGTGCTTAACTGTTTTCATCGACTGGAGGGCCTCAATAGAACTGAGACTATCCGAGAAGATGAAATAATGGTCTATGGGCATGTCGGAAATTATCCCCAATGCGAAATTGATTGCTGCCAGCTCAGCAACATATACGGAACAAGGTTCCTGAAGTTTCCGGAAGGCAGATGAGTATTCATTGTAAACACCGAAACCAGTGGATCCATCAATGCGCGACCCATCAGTGAAAATTCTTCTATTGCAATTGACATGTTGATACTTTTCGATGAAAATATGGGGAATTAAAATAGGTCGAAGTTGATCTGGAACTCCTTGAATAGCCTGTTTCATGGAGAGATCATAAGCAATGGAGGAACTGTGATAAGGAAAGCGTACACTAGGAGGGTTATAGCATGGAAGACTAATATCAGATGACATATAGTTAATATAGATTCGTAAGAATCTTGACTGGGTACTCAATTCGAGCATTTCTTCGAAGTTTTCAATCACAAGGTTGTTACTGATTCCACACTTGATCAGTATTCTAGATGAGAGCTCCCAGAAGCGGTACTGTAAGGGTTTTACTCCTGCCAGAACCTCCAGGCTCATATTATGCGTTGAATGCATACAGCCAAGGGCAATACGTAGACAACGATATTGAATGCGTTCCAATTTGATGAGGTGGCTATTTCTTGCCGAGAGGAAACAAAAAGAGCCATATTCGAGAACTGAAAGAATAGTTGTTTTATAGAGTTTAATAAGGTCTTCCGGGTGAGCACCCCAACATGTCCCGGATATTGATCTTAGAAAATTGATCCTTTGTTTGTTTTAAATACGCAAAGTGATTACTCCAAGTGCATTTTGAATCAAACATGACTCCAAGGTATTTGAAGGTCAAAGATTGGGTAATGTCTCTTCCCAACAGCTTGAGACGCAGTTGGGCAGGGAACCGCTTTCTAGTAAACACTACCAATTCGGTTTTATGCGGTGAAAACTCGATCCCCAAATTTCTGGCCCAGATGGACAGATTATCTAGGGAATTTTGCAATGGTCTTTGCAAGATTTCCGCACGTGGACCTCAAAGGAGATCACAGCATCGTCTGCAAGTTGTCTTAGCGTGCATCTATTTTCCAAGCAGTTATCAATATCTTTAACATAAAAATTATAAAGCAAGGGACTTAAACATGACCCTTGGGGTAAGCCCATGTAGCTAATTCTGGAAGTTGTCAGTTGACCTAGATTAAAGGTCATTTGTTTTTCTGACAGTAAATTATACAAAAAGTTATTTAAAATTCCTGGTAATCCACTACTGTGCAGACTATCTGCCAGTATATCTATGGAAACTGAATCAAATGCGCCCTTAATATCCAGAAATACTGAAGCCAATTGCTCCTTGTGTGCAAAGGCCAGTTGTATATCAGATGAAAGCAACGCTAAACAATCGTTTGTTCCTTTGCTCTTTCTGAAACCAAATTGCGTATTTGATAGTAGGTTGTTTGATTCAACCCAACGGTCAAGTCTTGATAGGATCATTTTTTCTAACAATTTCCTTAAACATGATAGCATAGAGATCGGACGGTAAGAATTGTAATCAGACGCTGGTTTCCCAGGCTTTTGAATAGCTATTACTTTAACCTGCCTCCATGCGGGTGGAACTATATTTAATTCCATGAGAGTGTTATACAGGTTAAGTAATCGTCTTTTAGCGATATCAGGAAGATTTTTTAGAAGGTTGAATTTAATCATATCGCTTCCCGGAGCAGAGTTATTCGATGAAAGAAGTGCCATTGAAAATTCCAACATTGTGAATGGTTCGGCCAGAGAACCGTTATTTCGGGTAGTATCCCGTAAATTCGGTTGTGTTGGGACAGAGTCTGGACAAACCTTTTTAGCGAAGTCGAATATCCATTGCATGGAGTATTCTTCACTCTCATTGGAGGATGAGCGGTTTCGCATGTAGCGAGCCTTTCTCCAAAGCGTTGTCATCGAGGTTTCTCTAGATAGTCCCTCTACAAACGAACGCCAGTAATTGCGTTTCTTTGCTTTGAGTAAGTTTTTAAGCTTTTTTTCAAGCATGAGGTACTTATCAAAAAGCTCACATGTTTCATGTCTACGATAATCTTTAAACGCATCGGATTTCTCAAGATACAACTTAGTGCATTCATCATCCCATCCAGGGGTGGCGGGTCTTCTTTTGAGGGATGCACTTGGAACACGTCGTTTCTGAGCTTCTAATGCCCTTTTGTACATCAGTTCGGAAAGGAAACGATACTCTTCTAATGGTGGAAGAGGATCGGTAGAATCAATACCAAGGGTTACCGCCGATGCAAAATGTTGCCAATCGATATGCCTCGTGAGGTCATAAGGAACATGGATTGACTGGTCTGTTTTGTGAAAACTATTTGTGATTGAGATAATAATTGGTAAGTGATCACTATCATGGGGATCATTGATTACCTTCCACTGACAATTTAATGATAGTGAACTAGAGCACAAAGATATGTCAAGTCGACTCTCCTTGGCAGGAGGTTTTGCTATTCGTGTCGCTTCCCCAGTGTTCAAGATGGTCAAGTTGAAATCGTCGCATAAGTCATAGAAAATACCCGCTCTGTTGTCATCGTATTGTTCGCCCCAAGCAGTACCGTGGGAGTTCAGATCGCCCAGAATAAGAACTGGAGATGGAAGTAATGTAATTGAACTCCAAAGTTGACGGCGGTTTATTGATGCCCTCGGAGGGACATAGACGGAAGCTATGCAAAGATCTTTATTCTTTACATTTATTTGGCAAGCGACGATTTCAATGCCTGAGATTATTGGGAGTGAGATTTTATAGAAGGGGTAGCACTTTTTGATCCCCAGAAGTACGCCACCATATGAATCATCTCGGTCCAGGCGAATAATGTTAAAATCGTGGAAGTTTAATTCATCTTCGGATGAAAGCCATGTTTCACAGAGAGCAAATATATCACAATCAGAATTGTGAATCAAATACTTGAACGAGTCTAATTTAGGTATTAGACTGCGACAGTTCCATTGTAATACGGTGATCATATCTTGATCCTCACTCGACGAATTATTCATCGAAAGATATGAATTCACCAATGAGGGGCCATGATACAGTCAATTGCTTGAAGTAGTTTCCAACTATAGGAATAAGCAGGTCAATAATTCCTCGGAGCGGTGAAGCATCCGAAAGGCCAAGAGCATTTAAAATGTTATCCACAATGTCCCTAAAATTAATCTTACCTCGCTTGGACGGGATATTCTTAGAATTGCGAGAAGACGTAGTTTTTGGTAACCTCTTACGGTTACTGTTATTAGGTAGCGGCGGGTTGGTATAGCTACAGCTAGGAACGGATGCATCAGCTATTACCGGTTTATTCGGTTTTTTAAATTGACCCCCTCTACCTCCAATTTTTTGCAAGCTTTTGAGAGTAGGTTTTATTTGTTTCCGGCGCACACCCGGAGAACTAGTAGGCTTTCTTTTACCGGGGGCGTGTACCTCCGGAAATCCACTCTCATCGGCTTCGTCAGAGTCCAGTTCATCGGAAGACAAAATCAAAAAAGGATTTTCATTTTGAGCGGCTGATACAGACGATGCAGACGCTCCGTTTTGCGACTTTAACATTTCTGCATACGTCTGCTTGGAGCGTTCTTGTATGGAACGTCTCACGTTACCAGTGCGCTTCTTGTACACGGGGCAGTTCTGCAAATCGTGGAGAGGCTCTTTGCCACAGTAAGCACACTTTGTTGCTTCCTGTTGGCAAGCATCCTCTAGATGCCTTTGGCCGCATTTGCCACAACGGGGCTTGTTGTCGCAAAAAGTAGCCGTATGACCCAACTGTTTGCACTTGGTACAATTAAATACCCTTGGTACAAAAAGGCGCACTGGGAAAAAAACTTTATCAATTTCAACAAATTTTGGGAGAATTGATCCGGCGAAGGTCACTTGTAGCGAGTCCGATGGTGAATACGTCTTTTTTCCATCTACCATTGATCCTGCATGCAATTGTTTGCATTCCAGGATTTCAATGGTAGACGAAGCTGAATTTGGAAGTCGCCCCTTACCTTCCATAACGTCTTCACACGTCAGGCTCGCTGCAGAAACCACACCATCTATCTCCACATCTCGAGATGGGATGTAGACGTAGTACTCGACATTATAACCTTCATCACTAGCAATTTCATTTGCAATTTTATATGTAGGTGCAGTAACACGCAGTTTGTTTCGGTTGACCTGATGAAATTCGGTCCCCGGATAACGACGCGTCAAATTTCTTTTTATGCCCAAAAAGTCTAGGGCTTTCACTTTCTGCCGAAAGTAGACAACCCAAGGAGAGGCAGAAGACGGCTGATAACAGCGCGCCCTAAAAACATCTTTGGGAGGCAAGTCGCCCCCCTTAGAATCATCCATGAAAAGACAAATTCAGGGACAAAAAAAAACAAAAATTAAATAAAACAAAATAAAAATCTGATGATTTTTTTTTGAACCACCCTATGCAGAACGATATTTTTTTGAACCACCCTATGCAGAACGATTTACTATATGGGAGAGAGATACACAACACACTAGCAGATGAGGAAACAAAAAACAAATGTGCTACTTGCCGTTTGCCGGTATGGCACCTTCTGCTGTTGTTCGCAAACAAAGCACCGCTTGCTGACCGGCAGTGGATGGAGCGATGACCTTCCTTGCTGCGATGGTGCTTATGGGGTTACACTTTTTCCCCTCGGGTGTTTGACGATGGTACAGGCTGGACAGATCATCCGTCGGGCTCGGCCGGGAATGTCTGCTTCCCTAATGGAACGCTCGGCTGGATATCGGTGGTTTAAACAGTGCACTACTTTTAATCACCGTGTGTTTGATAGCGGGTTGAAAAAAAAATGCAAAAGAGGTAATGCGGAGTGTGAAAAATACTGAACCGAAGCTCTTCAGCGTTCGATGCGGAATGGACGTCCTCCTATCGACGTTGTCTCCATTGGTCCGCAGAGATCAGAATGGATTAACTCTAGCAAGCGTTCAGTTCTGTGGCCCTTCACGTTGAATGACTGTCGTTGGTGCTTGCCTTGGATGCACGGGAACACATTGGAAAGTACTTGATTCTTCAAACTGCACTCCAGTTACCATGCTTCTGACTCTCTTCATGCCGCTAGTTGATAGGTGCCCCATCCGCTGATGCCAAAGTTCGAAACTGCTTTGCTCTCGTGCAACATGGACTGCCGGATCCTTGATCAACTTCAGCTTGTAAAGGCCACCGGACTGCTGTCCAACCGCTACTTCCTCCTTCGTCGGACTGACGACTTTGCACGATTCCTTGTCGAACGTGACCTGGTACCCATTCTGGCACATCTTGCTCACGGATAGCAGATTCAACGCTAAATCTGGGACACACAGAACATTACTCATTGTGATTTGATAAGACGTACCTCCAATGTCTGCTTCCAGATTGACGGCACCCTTGGCGATGACGGCGGCTTTGGAGCTATTTGCCACGTTGATACTGGCCGACACGTTCTCCGCCTCTCGCAAAAGCTCCCTGTTCCGGCACAGATGCGTTGTTGCACCGGAATCAAATATCCATTCGACGTCGTCTTGTGCCGATGGCATTGCATTGAACGCCGCGAAGAATGCGGCATGACCGCTTTGCTTCCCACGGGCTTCTCGAAATTCCTTCGTCTCGCTGGCTTTACTCTGACATTGCGACGAGTAGTGTCCCGACTTCTTGCACCGGAAACATTTCACTCTCGATTTATCGGTAGGTTTCCTCTCCGGTCTTGAGTTACTGAAGAACGCGCCATCACTAGACTTGCCAGCGGTACTGACCTTCACATCCTGCAAGATTTTTTGCCTTGACGACGTCCGCCGTTAACTTCATACCCGACGACTCCAATCCCAGGATCATCGGTTCATACTGCTTCGGTAGACCCTTCATCAGCAGACTCGCCAGCCAACTGTCGTCCACTTTAAAATCGACCTCCGATAACTGGTGACTGGTCGTGAAAAGTTCGTTCACATAGTCCTGCGCCGTTTTGCAGATGATTTCTTCATCACGTTCTGCGCCGACCAGCCGGATTCCCGTTAGCCTTCTCAACAGTCCGATCTTCCGAGTAGAACCATTATGCTCGTAAGTATTACGCAGGTTATCCCACGCTTCTTTTGCGGTTTTGGCGTCCCGCACCAGTCCGTAGATTTTGGAGTCGATGCTCAGACATATCGTGGCCAAATCTTGATCGGAAGTTTCTTCACTTATCTCCGGGTCGCCCTCCTGCTGTTCCTTCACTGCGCACCACGTCCGTTCCTTGATCAGGATCATCTTGGTCGCGAAAGACCAGGAGCTGTAGTTCTCCGAACCGCGTAGAATCTCTCTCACGGGTAACGAAACTGAACCACCTGGCACTCGTCCTGGATTTGCTTGACCTCTTCCGTTTTCTGCTTCGCCTTGGCTTGTCCACTGGCACCGCCTCCGTCTCTGTTTCCGTTCATTTTCTTGAATTAGGAATGTCTTCACCGTTGAAAAAAAAAAAAAAAAATTTCGCTCCACCAAACAGAGCTGTTTCCTTAGCAACTGTCTGGGCCCATAACCTAATGGGACAATTGAATAAATACGTCTGCTTGGTATGACGGTAGAAGATGGAATGTTTAATTAAACTAATTAAACATGCTGGCATACTATGATTACATCAGTGGTACTTCGCCAACAGTATCACTAAATGTGAAATAAATTCGAAAATGTAGAAGTTTTAGAACTATTTCCTAACAACTGATGACAACTTTTAGTCATTTACAGGGTAGGCCCAAATAAGTGACGCAGTATTTTGTTTCAGTGTGGAATTCTTCTAGCCATCGCAAGAGCATGCAGCGAGTATTAAAATGACTGGTTACTATGTAGCGAGTATCAGGATATGCCCTTTTCCATGCGCAGTTCAACGCTATCCAAAATCATATTTCGGTCATGGTTTGGGGAGCGATTTGCAGATGGTCGCCTTTCATTGATAAGGGTGTAAAAATCAACGCAGAACTTTCGGAAGTCCTGAAGCATTTGAAGAAGCATACTTCAACGATGTGTTTTCGGTAACCCCAAATGGGTGTTTAAACAGGTGCCGTCCCATTGGAGCAAAGATTCAACGCCAAGCATGGTGCACCAAGAATTTGCCAGACTTCATTCCTAAAGAATTATGGCCAGCTTCTTCGCCAGATGCAAATCCTCTGGATTTCTCTAATTGGGGAAGCTCACTTTCGAGATCTCAAACCAATGGGTATTGAAACATTCAAAGTTACCATACAGAAGATATGGGATGAAATCCCCGAAAATCAGGTGCGTGCCGCTTGTAATGCCTTTCCGAAGAGACTAAGGGCAATAATTAAAGCTAAAGGCGATAGAATCGAAATGTAAATATGTACACATAAACAATAAAATATAAGAAACAGAATAACAAAGAAACATTTAAATTATTTGTCTTTTCGTGGGAGATACAGTCTTTGTTTCATGCGTCACTTATATGGGCCTACCCTGTAGTTGCCAAAATCCAATGGAGTTGCCTTAAACCAATACCTGCGGGGGACCTTTCCTTAATAAAACATTTATTAATAAAATTATTTGAAAAAACAATGCGGAAGTTGTGAGAAGTTGGGGGGGGGTAAAGGGGGGGGTCCCCTGCCTCTACATCGGGGGGGGGGGGGAGAGTTGGGGTGGTGGGGGGGAGGCGTCGTGTATCCTATCGTACGCGGGGGGGTGGAGAGATTTGCAATTGCATGTATGTGGTGTCTTTTTTGGTTTTTGTTTCGGTGGCCCCTCCGTTTAAAATTTTTTTTAAAAATTTTTATATTTATATACAGTAATTTATATTTTCAAAGGTCTATCCGTCATAGAGTTCCTAAATATTTTTAGAAAATCATAGTTTGTAATTCGCATAAACTCGAAACCCAAAAAAAACGTTCACTAACAAATCACTACTTCTTACCTTTGCAGGTGACATCGTTCGACGGCTGACGGCCAACCTCCCTGCAAAGCGTGTGTCACGCCAGATACTGCAAGTCACCAAGCAAATCCGAAAACGTCCACAAATCAACATCGTCAAAGGCAAGAAACAGATTGTATCTACCTTGGCCCCATCCAAGGCGGGAGTGCCGCGTGGCGCCAGTGCCGTTGCTCTCAAGTTACGAAGTGGTAAGATCGCGGCTATCCCTAGTACTAGTAAAAAGGTGCCGCTTAAGGCAAAGTCCAAACCTAAACCACCGGTAAACGAAGATCAAGGCGCTGAAAAAGAACCAAGTGGTAAAGTTGAGAAGAAGGAGGAGATCAAAGAAGAAATAAAGGATGATACCAAAGAGGAGCAACAAGAAAAACAGGTAGAAGAGAGCGAGGAGAAAAAGGAAGATAAACAAAAGACTCCTGTTATGAAGAAAAAGAAGGTGGTACATCCTCGCGGGAGGATACTTCCGGTGCGTAGTAGTGCATTCGGTAATCGAGGAATGCAATGGAAGGGCAAGAAAGTGCTTCCGTTCCGAAAGGGATTGGCTGGCAATAGCCGGATGCTGCGAAGTGGTATTGTAAAGGTTATGCCCGCCGTCGGTATCCGAAAGGTGAAAGCGAAGAGCGTTTCGCCAACGAAAAAGGAATCACCAGGAAAAGGCGACAAGGAGAAAGAAATTGAGACGAATTCGCCAGCAAGTGCAAAGAAAAATAGTTCCAAACGAAAGGAAAGCAAAAGTCCAATTGATATAAAAGATGATCAGGAAAAATCTAATCAGAATAAAGAGGACGAAGAGAAACCAGAGCCATTGGAGAAGGTTTCGGAAACGGGAGAAAAGGTTAGCCAACAAAAGCACGACGATGACGAAACCGTTAAAAAGGATACCGAAGAAGATGTAGCAGAGATTTATTCAAATGAGAATGTTGATCCCGTGACTAAAGAAGTGCCTAAAGAATGTTCTAAAGATGATGATCCGAATAAAATTGAAGAGAAACCGTCTGAGAAAGAGGTAGCACAAGTGGAAAATGTTGTCATCAATCCCGTGATGGCCGATGAGTTGACTAGGGAAGAGGCAAGTACTCCCAAGGCGGCAAAGATAGTCCCGGAAGAAACGCCTGATCAACCTGTCGCAACCCAGCCGGTAACACCAGTTAAGTCACCTTCGGTAATTTCACAACCAACTTCGGCTTCCTCAACTCCATCCTGCGCTTTAAGCCAGCAGGCCAATAAACGAAAACCAAAAAAGCTAAACGATTGTATTGCCATGTTAACTGGTAAACTGTCAGAAAAGCTTGGCGTTGATTTTTTCAACCAGGCCATAGGCAAGAATCCTGGACCGAAAAATTCGGTTTCGTCTGTCGAAACGCGTGCCTCTAAGCAACTATTGCTTCCGGCTAATAATATGATTCCAATGCAGCCACCTACCATAACCGCCATGCCTCTGCAAATAACTCCACCTCAGTTGGCACCACTGCCACTGGTAATGAATACCCGACGTTCATCAGTATCATCGCAACCTCCTATGCTCTCTCCCGTATCACCTATCGTAACACCAATGGACGAAATTTCCGATGAACCTTTAAATCTGTCGAAGAACAGCCCAATTGGCAGAAGTGCTCCACCTCGGACGAGGGATATGTACAATCATCACAGACAGGCTCATCATATGTCACCTCCTCCTCCTCCATCTCCGACATCCCTTCAATCTCCACATCAATTGTCAAGTTCAATGCGTCACCAATCTCCTCAGCCTCAATCGCCGCATCACCAGCAGCAACAGCTTCAACAACATCACCAACAACACCAACAACACCACCAGTCGATTCAACAACATCAACCGGGTCCATCAACACCAAACCGAAATCTTCCGTCAATCAAGCTTCCACCGGGTCTCATAATCGAACGAGTAGAGTTCAAGTCTAGACCCGTCATATCCAAAGAAGCTCCATCGGTAACCATAGTTGCTCGCCGGCAACCTCCTCCTTCTGTGGAAAGTCGATCGATGGTTCATCAGAATACATCAGAACCACCACCATCACCTCAACCCGTAACGAGAAGGCAATCAATACATCAACAACAGCAGCAGCAACAACAACAACATCAACATCAACAGCTTTATGGTGACCCGAGAAAAATAACGCCTCCATCTCACCAACAACAGCAACAACAATTGCCATCTCCGAAGCATACACAACCATCTCAGCAGCAGCAACAGCAACTGTTGCCGTATCAATCAGCGCCGTCAATCACTTCGACGTTACGCCAGGAGCGTCCTCTGGAGAATCGTATATCGGTTACCATCACGGAAGCAAAAACCGATCGTCATAATAGCCCAGTCTCCAAACAACCTCCGGTTACGTTAAATATTCCCGAGCGTTTACCGGTCATTGATCGAGCTCCGGCTATACCTAACCCTACAACGCTGATTATTCCCACCGTTCCCATTCCTACTCAGCCACAGCCAACAGCCAGTAGCAGTAAACGAAGTCGTCGTAAGAGTGTTTATGTGACTCAAACTCCTCCAGTTAATGATACACAAGCCTCAGCCCCGGCAGCTCAGATTTCTCCAGTTGCACCACCAGCGCCTGTCGTTTCACCATCGTTCCTTCCGGGACCATTTCCATTGTTCCCGCATTCGTTACTTGCTGGTCCGCCCCTTGGACTTGATCTTCAACGTCTGGCAGCGGTTGGTCTTCCTCCGCATCTGAAACCACCAGCAATTCCACCCCTCTCTGTGCCTGCTCCTCATGCTCCTAGCACAGCCGCTGCTACTGCACTTCTCGAGAAAATATTCCTCCCGAATCGAGATGTCATCGTAAAGCAAATCGAGAATGCTGCCGCCGCCGCCGCAGCAGCAGCAGCTGCTGCTGCTACTGCTGCACAACCTCCTCCGGTGCAGATTTCACCCTCAAAGAAAATCTCCGCAGACATCGTTCCGGTCATCGGATCGCCGTCGGTAGATAAAACACCAACGTCTGAAACCACCCCTCCGCCACCCGTAGAGAAGAAAAGTCGTTCACGAGCGAGAAACTCCAAATCAAAGACACAAAGTGTAATAGTTGCAGCTCCACCTGATACGCCAACAGCAATCCAAACGATGGAAATCCCCGCTAAGGATTCGCTTCTGATCATCGATGCAGCGCCAAACAAGTCATCTGAACAACTTCCGGTGCCTGTCCAGGATCCAGTCAAACAACTAGATGTGATTCCACCTAAAGAAACAGAAGCGACGAAAGAGGGAACACCTCTCCAAGAGGTACTTCCGCCAAAGAGCACGGAAAAGTCAGTACAAAACGCAACACCTGAAGAACAGTCTACCGACGTTCCGCCAGAACACAAGCCCCTGGAAGCTGAGCCAGAACTACCCGAACAAACGAATCCATCAACTACTCCCACTCCATCCGCACACAGTTCAGCAAAAATTGTCCGCAAACGGCGAAAGAATGAACTGGCTGCCATTCTGTCCGATCAACTGTTGGAAAGTTTCAAAGAAGTGGACCAAAATGCCCTGCAAGATCTGAAAATGATGCATGATATGTCCTGCGAGAAACCGGATATTAAGTTTTCACTTGAACAAATTCCACAACTCGCCAAAAGAAAGGTCAACATTCGTCATCCTGACCTGCTGGCGCCGGCAACGCGACAATCACCGGTTGCTAGTGGAAAGAAGACACCGGCAAAGAAAGGCGCGAAAGATCCAGCAGCTAAGGATCAATCAGTTGAGGAGATGCAAGAGAAAGACCAAGCTGAGGAAGTTGATGAAAAGAAGGAAAGCGATGAGAGCGAAAAGAAGGAGAGTGTATTAGAACCACCAGAGCAGGTCACTGAAAACGTCGAAAAAGATGTTGTAGGTGTAATTGAGGATGTCCAGAAGGCAACTACGACAAAGAAGAACGCGAAAAAAGTTCCGGACAAAGCTCCTAAGATAGTAGAAGACACGCCTGCGAGACCGGCGGAAGCGGAGCCGGAAAAACAGATCCCTCCCGTAGCGACACCTCCGGTAAAAGCCCCACCGAATCGACGAACACGTAAATTATCCATCGATATTGAACGAATAGCTGCCCTGGATAGGAAAGGACGACAAAACTTGAAGGCAAAATACTCCAAACAGCTGGAAAGTCTAGATATAGCAGATAAACTTAAGGAAATTCCTGCGGCTAAAAAGAACAAAACCAAGGCGACTAAAAAAGATGGTTCTGTGCAAACACCCAAAGCAGACGACATCGACGAAAAAGAAGATAAGCCTAAGGAAACTGAGAAACCTTTAGCAAAAGCGACGGAAGTGGTTTCTGAAAAGACACCAACTCCTCCAGAGCCTGCCGTTACGACGAGTTCTAAAAAGAAATCACAACCCAAGTCTCGATCAAAAACTCCATTCCCGTTTCCAAAGGAACAACCCTCGGAGAAGACGGATTTGGATCGGCTAAAGGATTCGTTGAATATCGAAACCCCAATAAAGAAGCCAACGATTAGCAAGAAAAAACAGACTGCACCCGTTGAATTGTTAGCCAAGAAGCCGGAACCGGAACTGGCGACGGAGGCTCTACCTCAAAAGAAAACAGCTAAAAGAAAAGGTGTAAAGGTCGATAAAGAAGAACCTACAGTTGAGCCCACCAGTACAACTCCGAACAAGAAAAAGAAGGAAGAAATTGATAAATCGGAACCTTCTAAGGAGCCTACAGAGCCGTCTAAGGAAGTCCCACCCAAGAGTCCTACGAAGCGAACGAATACACCTGCTCCAGTTGAGGAAAAGACACGGGCTCCCTCGCCTGTGGTCACTCCCAGAAAAGTCATAACACCTTCACCGCCTAAGCGAATCATGGCCCGCAGGTCATCGGTATTCGTGGATAGGAACCTAGCGCAATATTTGGAGGAGAGAGATGCCGAGCAGGAGCTGCTGTCGCACAGTTCATTCAAGGACGATCTCATTCTTACGTCGCGAAGAGGCACCCGCAGTCAAGGGACGGTGGATCTGGATCTAGTGCAAAGTTTTGCTGAAGCAGCCATGAAACCTAGAGATCCTCGGCGAAGATCGGCAGCAGCTGTTGCGGCGGCGGCTGCGTCTGCGAAACGTGCCGAAGAAGAACGCAGAGTAGCTGACGAAGAACGCAAACGACGAGAAGAAGAAGATAAACGAAGATGGGAGGTAGAGAAACGAAAGTACGAAGAAGAGGAGAGGAAGAAAAAGGCAGAGTCGGAAACACCGGTACCTGTATTGCGAAGGATCAGTGCTCGCAGAGCGTCCCTGTTCATAGCGCCACCTCCAGAAGTCGAGAAACTAAAAGCTCCGGAAGAGAACATTGCGGAAATCAGTAAAGCTACCAAGCGACAGTACAGACGGCGGGCGTCTGTGTATCAATCAATGTCTTTCCTAGACGAAGAAGAACAAATGGAGAAGCAAAAGGAAGAAGAAAAGAAGGCTAAGTCACCGATACGATCTAAAACGCCCGGTCCGGGTGGAATTTGGGATCAGGATATAAAAACTATCGGTCGAAGGCGTAATCAAAGCTCTGTATTCAACGGTACTCCAGAACCTACCATTGAGTCGTTGTTAGAGCCATTAACCCTTCCGACTACTGGCACAAAACGGCGAACCAAAAACAGCCAATTAGCAGAAAATCTTTCGAAGCTGTTCAACATCGAAGAAGAGATCCAGATGATTGACCGGAGTAAGAGGAAGCCTCGAAAGACCAACACCCCAATCGCTTTTGAATTACCAGGTTCTGCACTCATCAGTTCCACCCCGATTAAAGAGGTCAAAGAAAATCCTGCGCTACCGAAGGCGTCTCCCATTGGCCTTGAATCTAACAAAATCGACGAACTAGTGAAGGCAGTGGAGAAGGAAGTGGCAAAAGCAAGTATAGCTCCGAAGCCTCGGGAATCACTTTCCTTCTCCAACGACGATGAAGACGAAACTCCAAAATTGAACAAACTGGTTGAAGATATCATCAACAAATCCGAATCCGAGTCCGACTCCGATGATGACAATATGTCACTGGCATGTTTTGTGCGGCGCGAAGAAGGTTTTCTGAAGCCGAATCAGCAGCACTCTCAAGACTCGCTGGAGGCAAATGCCGAGGACGAAAGTAATAGTGCAATGGACGACGATGTTAGTGTAACAACGGAAGTCACAACTTTCGGTGGCAGTATTAGAAAACGCAAACGCCGGAAGTCAATCTGTGTAACTAAATCTCGTCGACCGAAGCCACTCGTGGACGATAATAAACCAGCCCCCTTGTTCAACTGTGATCTTTGTAAGAAGGTTTTCAAGAAGCAAGATGCCTATAACAAGCATCGGATGACGTTGTCACACATAGCGAAGCTCTCCGAACAAGAATACCTTGAAGCACAGCAGAAGGAAAGGGAAGCAGCGGCAAGTGCTGTGCTTGCTATTCAACGATCAAATCCTGCCCAAGCTACGCCACCGACAACCGGTGCTTCCCCACAGAGCACCATGAAGAATCTGAGCCAAGAGGAGAAACTTTTCTACGAGTGCTGCTCGATGCTCAAAGAGTCCAATGCAGACAACGAGAATCTCAATCTCACCGTTTCCCTTAAATCGGACGAAATGGCTTCGGGTATGGTGTGCGATCCAGTTCCATCCTCCAAAGAGAGCGCTGTATATCCGAATCCCTTCGCTGGACTACCAGAGCAGGATAAAAACACCGACAGCTGCTTCAACATGGGTGACAGTTTCCCATCGTTCCAAGATGTCAGCGAAAGCGAGACCTACATCCAAACGATCAATCAACGCTACGCCGATAAAAACCTGGCCGATCCGTTCGCCAAACTGACCGCTGCCGGTATCGCTCAACAGGTGGAGAACGATGGAAATCTCTCGCCACAAAATTCGACCAAATCCACCAGCTCGCAAGCTTCGGTGTTTTCTCAGAAAACGATCAAAACCAAGGGGGCTTTAAAGGGGTACGACAATTTCAAAGTTTCAATCCCTATGAGTGGCATACACATAGCAAAGGAGTCCAAGCTGGATACACTGGCAGATGTGGCACTATGTGGAGATATTCCAAAAGAATTCGACCTCAAAAGCAGTGAAGAAGAGAAAGAAGGTGAATTATCCAGTCGAATACCGGAAATAGCCACTCCTACTCCACCATCTGGTCAAACAACTCCTAAGAGTGACGCTTCCCCGAAGAATGGTCTCCAAAGCAGTAGACGAAGAGCACCTGCCAAGAAAGAAACACAAGGCAACAAATTAGGTTTCCGAGCTAAGAAGAAGAAAGGTGGTGCTACTCCAACTAAGGCTTCCACGACTGCTGCCGGTAGCTCAAAGAAGTCGACGACTCGAGAGAGGAAATCAACGGCGGCACTCGCTGCAAAAACTCCACCAAAAAACAGTAAACTCGAGTCGGATGATATTTATGCCTTTCAAGATTCACCGCCAGAAGAAGTTGAAACGCTGCTTTCCTACTCGTCGAAGAAAACTACGACCAGCTCCTCGTCCCCTGCCATAACGAACAAACTCACTGTTGCAACGCAGTCAGCAGACCAAGGCGAGGATAGTCAACTGTCCAGTTTGAGTTTCTCCGATAGGGACGATTTTGTGTACGGAACCAATACGTTGAGCGAGGAAGACGAGGATGATAAGAGCAGTAGCTACAGCAGTACGCAGACAACACCGAAGAAACCGATTAAAGCCGACTTGCAGAAGAAGAGCCTTATCATGGGTAGGATTTTCAAGAAAGCCAAGGACAAGCCAAAAGAAGAGATTAGTTCGAAAAAGGTGGTAGCGGGCTCGAATGACGATCAAGCTAAACCGGTGGCAAAGGATTTCGACAAGCTCTTTGACACCTTGAAAAAGTCGGAGGCAGAAGAAAAGCCCGACCAAGAGGCTACAGGAAACGAAACGGAACCGGATGGTGTTGATTTGAAGCTTTTGGAAGAATACGAGGAAGATGAGAAGGGTAATCGTAAGCTGCGAAGAAGAAGCACACAGAAAAAACTGACTGAAACGTGGGACTCGGATGAGTTTGAAGACTTCAATTTGAAGAATGTTGTGGATTTGATAGAGAAGAAAGACGGCAAAGCAGTTGGCAAGAAGGCTGCTGCTGCCGGTGCGGAAAAAGATTTACCGAAACTGGAAGTTAAATCTGACGAATCGCCTTTGAAGTTGGAGAATCAAACGGTAAAGGAACCGATTTTGGTAAAAAGTAAGACAATTGGGGAGAAGAAACCGATTGTGACTGACGAAACGATACGGCAGGTGATGGAAAGTGTCATCATGGAGGTGTCTATGAACAAGAATAATCGAACGAGAGACAATAAACGTCGTGGTAAGGCGCGATCGAGTAAAACTGCATCATCGGATTCATCGAAAGAGGATGAAAATATGCCGGAGAAGCCCGAAAGCAAGGATTCCAGTTCCGATCATGGCAGCTCTCTTGATGAACACGTACTGGAATCGAGCGTTATGATTTCATCGCGAACTATCACAACCAAGTTCAAGCAGAAGCTCAGTTCTACTCAAACCGGAAAGCAGAAGGAGGAACCGAGACAACAACAAGAACAAAACAAGCCTCAAGAAGAAGTGAAGAAATCGACGACTTCGAATAAAACCGTCAACAACAACAATCAAAAGACTAAAGTAGTAGCGAAAGCGAAGGAACAGCGAAAAGAAACTCCGGAAGTGAAGAGTGCCGGCCAGAACACTAAACTGAAACAACGAAAAGGTCCACCGAAGAAGATGAAAAACGTAGCGTACGATCCGGATAGCGATTTTGAAGACAATATCAAGTGCAAGAAGGTGAAGAAGAAACTGCTGGAAAGTGACATCGAAGCCAATCTTAAGATCGAGCAGCTCAATACCCAGCTGAGCGATAGCATATTGATGCCGGCGCCACGGCGAAAAAGGAACGCGGCAGAAACCTTGTACTTCTGGTCGTCGTCCAGTGAAGAGGAAGATCGCGAGGAGGACTTTGTGGGAGTGGCCACCAACAAAGGTGCGGTCAGTAAAAAGAAAAAAGGTGGCACTGCCAAATCCAAACAGGCGAAGGGACAGCAAGCAAAATCGCAGCAAAAGCAACCACGACAACAGCAGCAAACGCAACAACAACAACAGCAGCAGCATCAGCAACAACAACAACAAACGCAGCAGCAACAGAAACAGCTGGACAGTCAAGCGGCCATAGAAGCCGGTGACGATACGAGCAGCAGTAGTGAGCACATGCAACAGCACGGTTGGATCGTTGGTGATTCGCACAAGAAGCTGGTCACGTTGTTGGCCCATGCCAAGGGCAAGCAGGACAACCGAACGGTGAAGGCGACCGGTAACCGGAGGAAATCGTAAGTAGACGGTAGGATTTGACTGACTTTGTCGTTTGTCGGTTGCATTCAGGGGGAGTGGACAGATGGGCGGGAGATGGTAGCTGCGGCGATGTTTGGATGTGTGAGGCAAGCTTGACGGCTTGTTCCAGATGGGTGAGGGTGATTGGGATTTTTGGTTTTGGGGTAGAGAGATGCTAAAGTTTTATGTGATTTATGTCTGTAACTGGAAAGTGTCTAGGGTTGAGTTGAAAAGCATACTAACCGCAGTCTTCAGCTGTTGTCTCGTTTTCAATCGGTTTTCAGTTCACTAGCCTCGCAGTATTGTTCCTCCGTGAGCATAGTCCATGGCTCGCGGCCGTAGAGCACTACATTTTCAATCAGTGTTTTTCGAATTGAGGCGATTTTGAGTCGATTGTAGCGGTTCTTGGACTCCAAAGTAGCTATACTACGAAAAATGAACACCTCTGACGAAGCAGCTGCTGAGATAGGTCGAAGTCAAACAACGCAGGAACAGTCAGCTAACGCATTCCGAACAGCTGGACAGTACATTAAAATAGAGTGAGACAAGGGATTCAACAATGATTGGAGGTAGTCGATATCCGTGATGTCTAGCAATGCTGATGATGATCCTTTGGATGTTATGGTTTCTTTTTGTGTTTTTAAAAACCAAAAATTTTAAGACGGATATCAAATTACAGATACCGAATGGATAGGAAATTGTCGTGGTGCTCGTTTTGGTGTTTAAAAATATCAAACTGTGAATATGACTGCCAAATCTGACAAAAAGCGACGGATTCAATAAAATTTGAAGTTTGTCTTGGAAGACCAAACATAATTCAGAAACTTCGTGATCAGCCGACATTTGACTACCACGATCTCCAACAATGGTTTGAAAGACGATTACTTTGAAACAAACAGATAAATTGATCAAAACAAACACGTTTTATTTCGAATTCATACAACGTCCCTTGAAAATTCACCGGTCAAGCTCAACTTTTTCGCCCTTGAGTTTAACCACTCGCTGCAGAAGGTGCTGCCGCCAGATGTCGCTTCAGAACTTCCACACCTTCATGTGTTTTTTAGCAGACGTCGGCCTCCAACATACTTCAGACTGCGAAGTCCATAGGGTTCCGGTCCGGCAAACTCGCCGGCCACTCCGAGCTCGAAATGAACCCTGGAAAATGGTCCGCAATCCTGAGTTGGGTTATCTTCGCTTTGTGAACCGAGTCATGTTGAAAAACCCAATCCCTGGAACCAAAATGGCGACTAGTTCCCGATATGTATTTTGGTTGATCTTCATTCCTCCAGGGACAAAAACCAGCGGAGTCTAACCATCACGTGTGATTCCGGCCCAAACCAACACCGATGCTGGTTTCTGTCGCCTGGTGGCCGTCAGCACGTCGGCATGGGTTCATGGTCTTTCTGGCAACCAAACTCTGCCGTTCTGCTTATTCACGAATTGCTGTACAATCGCGGCCCTCTTCTTGGATCTTGTAGGGCTTGGTCTGAAGTCTTATCTTTCTGGATCCGACGGAAACTTCGATGCGATACGTTGAGATCCTCCGCTAATTTAGTGGCACTACGTCGAGGATTTCTCTTAAGGCGCTTCTTGACGTCTCGAATTAAAAAAATCAACAGACTGGTACTTAACCTAGGTTTAGAACTACTTCTGGGCATAACAGCCCTTTCGATAGCTGTGTTAGATAGCTATCGAAAGGGCTGTTTTGCCCATACGTAGTTCTAAGGCGACTGACTACAAATAAACTATGGTCACGAAGCTGGCGAGAAGGTGCATACAAGTTGATGTTTTGCAGCAGCGCCGAGCAATCTACACCACCTTCGACAATGTTAAAAACAAATAACCTCTGTAGGTTAGTACGTCTGTTGAGCGTAAAGTTTCTAAATCGATCAGTCTACAACGATTCGGATAGTCAGGTAGATTTGCTGGGTCATTCCACGGAAGTTGACGAAGAGCATACCGTACAAAATTGCGTTGAACCATTTCCATCCGGATAATCTGTACTGAGTGATAAGGCGACCACACACTAACAGCATACTCCATGATGCTACGAACGATCGAACAGTACAGCGCCTTGAGAGCATATATATCGGTGAAACCACTTGTATTGCGACGGATAAATCCCAGTGTTGCAAAGGCCTTTGCGGTAGTTGTGCTAATATGCTCATTGAACCGGAGTTTCGTATCTACAGTAACCCCTAGGTCACGAATTGCTTGAACACGCTCCATAGCTTCTGAGCTGAGGGAGTAATCAAAGTCTGTTCGGGATTGCCGGCGGGTGAACGAAATAACTTTGCACTTTTGGATGTTCCGTTCCATTCCATTCTCAGAGCACCACAACAGAATCTCGTCGATGTCAGCCTGAAGAGCGCAACCGTCGAGATGCGATGATATAACTTTGTAGATTTTTAGATCGTCTGCGCTGGGGAGAAAGCGCGATTTCAGCCGAAAGCACAAGTCATTCACACAATATAAAAATCTGTGGTCCCAGAACGCTTCCTTGTGGTACACCTGATGTGACGGAGAAATCGCGTGACCGACTACCGTTTAATTTGACAAGAGCGCTCCGACCGGATAAGTAAGAGCGCAACCACTTTGTGATCCAATGAGGAAAGCCCAGATACTTCAGCTTGTCAATAGCAAGGGTGTGAGGAACCTTGTCAAACGCTTTCGAAAAATCGAAGTATATGGCATCAACTTGGTGACGATTCTCGATTTCCGTTGATAGGAAATTTACGTAAGACATCAGATTCGTTGTCGTGGATCGCTTCTTTACAAAACCATGTTGAAATTCAGAAATCAGCGGTCGAGATACATCGTAAAGGGCTTTGTGTACCAATTGTTCGAACACCTTGGCCATACAGAATAAAATCGAAACACCTCTGTAATTTTCAACAGCATGTTTGTTACCAGCTTTGAAAATCGGAGTGATTGAGGCTAACTTCCACGCTTCGGGAAAAGTACAATTGTCACCACAATAGCTCGACGTCCCCCACCATACCGTTATTTTTTTATTCTTCCGGTCTCCAGGTATCTTTTGACAACACGGTGTACAAAATTTGTGCACACACGTAAATCGGACAGCTCACGAAATATGTCCTTCTGCCGTTTTTCAGCTTGGAACAAGGCAACCACCTCACTACGTTTCTGTTCGAGATCCATTTTTTTCCGGATAACACTCGATTACAGTTTCGTTCCAACACAGTTTCGTGTGCAACGTAATACTGACTGTTGAAGTAATGCAGCAGTTCAATTGCCGGGCCCCGTAAACAAAGAGAAACGACATTAGAAGAATATAGAGTTTGTAGACCAGATCATCTACTGATTGTTGGACTCTTTGTTGTTGTTTTGATTGTTGGACTCGAAAAGTGATGTCCGGCATGAAAGATCTAGACTTGTTACTTGATAAGATGTTACTTTATTGCAAATCAAACTACGAATCTATCCTGAGGTATCCGTGGGCCTGTTTATAAAGGATAAAATGGTTGCTATGATTGAAATAAGTTAGGATTGAGTTTGTTTGATTCTATGGTGATCCAGTGACACATTTCCTCCCTTGAGGTTTAGTCATCCAACAGGCGTTTGAACCGGGCTGGAAGCTTAATCATGCACCGTCCTTTTTACAAGATGGCATTTGCCGGTTGAACTGGTTCGTCTTATGCAACCGGAGCCGGTTCGTCTTCCGCTGGTTCATTCATGTTGGTCATCAGTGGTTCGTGATTGCCAGTTAGCGGAGCCTCCACTGGAGCTGGTAGTCCTGCCAACCCTGAAAAATGTCATAAATTTGAGCAATTGATCTGGCACCACTTGTATTTGTACAAACTTGAAGTAAACAGCGCAATAGGCTAAAAAAAGATTCGGTTTCGATGTTGGTAGTTTGTTTTGATTCCGTTTGAAAATATTCATTGAAAAGCATAGTGAAAAGTGCCGTGTAAGAAATGAATTGTTTGGAGCGAAATTGTGACAATAACTCGCGATGTGAAGTGAATTCTGTGGGTTTCTTCCGGTTTCCAAAGAAAGATAATATAAGGCAGGAATGGCTTGCATTCTGCGGCCTTTCGGCAGATTTTCAGATTCTAGGAAGCCATAGGCTGTGCAGTGTAAATACAGAATACTATAAAATTATCAAGCTCATAGCATATCCAAAGTTTACATAGATTCTGTTGTTTGAATTTTGTTTGATTGATGTTCTTCACTAGTTTTGATCAAATTTTTCATGCGCTATGGCTAGAACACGTCGGATTTGTAAGTCGGGTCCTGATGCAGTTCATCGTAGATTGCGTTCAAGTATCATCCTATGCTGAGGGCCAGCAGGCTGCAAGAGGTTTTCCGGTAATAACCTCAAATAATGTAGCCATAGCGTCAACAACAGCTAAAATAATTTGTTCTACAATTTCGGGACTTAATGTATCATTTGTAAAAACGATAATTGATAGTACTGTGAAATACACGTTGAAATGGTGGTCCTATGCTTGGCACTGTGTAGAGAAAGAATTTTGTTCATTTTTAGTAATCCAAACGGCAATAAATAATAAACCGAAAATACTTACATTTACTGATTATGGAAGTAGAAAATCCCTTATTTGTTCATAATTGGCTTTTGTCAAAACAATACTTGATCACAATACTTGCTCCTTTAAAGTGAATCAAAAGTTGACAGTCCGTTTGGCTGCATTTTTTGACAGGTCGTTTGGCTGCATAAGACAATTGTTGCCCGGTCTATATACAGTGTCTATAGTGACAACTGGGACCCAACAAAAGGAAAATTAAGTAAAGTACCCGGGTATGACTCGCAGCTATGTTTTAGCCAGAACATGGTATATTTTGTTGATAAAGCGTCTAGAACACTGGTGTTCACATTCAGGATAGTTAGAAACTTTTATACTATCCAAAATATCCTTCGAGTGTGCCCTGGTAACCGAAACGATTCAACAACGCGTATCTGTCAAGATAAGCAATAAAGGTAGATGATTCAACATCGCTTGCTTCATACTGTAGTAAATAGACTGTCTCGGGTAGATCCCTCTCGAAAACCCATTTGAAGCTGAAATTCCACAGGAGAAATAGAAGTTAAGATGAGGCAAATAGTGTCAACGCCGACCTCTTCGTAGCAAGCTTCTGCGGATCAATCTAGCAAATGGTATAGCACCAGTTTAGTAATTTGTTAACGTATACCATTGCAAACATTAACGTTGGCGCACGCGGACGTTAAAACTCACCCAATATTTGAAAGCCTCATTTATCATTTTCTCTCCCAGAAAGACGTACTACCCAGTTACAGTGTAGACATTCCCACGAAATATTTGATGAAGTAATGTGCTTTACCGGAGCGAATGTTCCATAATCCCAGACTATTTTCCAGAAGTGCTATTCAACACAAGCCTTTGCCTCACACATAGCATCGTTGCATCCTATACATGTTCCTGAAGTGTCATTATCCGGGAATTCTTGCTCGGTTTTGAAAAAGAAATAAATGTAAATAACCGCATCAAATGGTCGAACCATACAAATTTGAGGATCCCAATCTAAGACTGCATGTGAGCGAGTAAATGAGCACAGGCGTTGCCACGATGCTGGTCGAATGTGCTCAACTACTGCAACTACTAACAAACCGAGCACGTATATGAATTTGTGATATGTATTCAGAAAAAAAAACATCCCGATGTTAATCAGAGAGGAAGCATGGAATACACTCCAATTAAAAGAAGAAAAGTAAAAAAACATAAGTGTAATAATTAAATTTTTTATCTGTTGTAAGATTAAAGTTTAGAAATCAGAAAGGATGTGGGGACAACATCTCACAAACCGTATGAATCAATCAATCCCTATTATGCATATACCTACACTACTGATGGTTGGGAAAGGAGCGAATCAATCCAAAATAGCCGGAATTTAGAGTATACTTCCCGTTTTAGTTATAATTCATGTTGGTTGGGGGGAAAGGGAGCAAAGGCTACTAACTATCAATGAATGTAGTGAGCAAGTACACAGTTACATAGGAGCAATTTTGGAATATATAGTGGTTTATCCTACTATCTCTTTACTGTAGATCACTAACTTATCTGTGGAAAGTTGAATCTCCGATTTGATCGGAAAGGAAGAAGCGCATGCTGCTGAGAACAAGGTGCGGCAACGTGCTGTTCACCATGAATCGTACTGAAAGTAAACAATAGTTATAAAATTATATAGGAAAAGCAAACGAAAAATGCAAAAAAAAAAACTGAAACTGATGTCTAGACTTGATGAGGTAAGACGGAGGTGGGTGTAATATAAACTAAAACAAAAAAGTGAAGGAATGCTGATTTCTAATTAAAAGTAAACACTAAATTATCTAGTTCATGTATAGTTATATAAGAAGTAGCTAAAAACCTATGAACATAGCCTCTAGAATATGGAACATAAGAGCAATTATATTTTTTTTGTTTTCATTTCTACCCCTCGGTAAACTATGTTCAAATTAAGTTTACAATCGAACGACTGTGCAAAATTAGTTGAATTAAGAGAGAGCTTTTTATTTTTTTTTTCTATTTTCTGGAGAAAACCAACAGTCAAAACTAGCGTTAAGGTCCACGATATTTTCGCTTATCGGTTGCCGGGAACTGAACAATTAGTTTTTAGGAGCCAAACCCGTCCCGAAACATTTCACATACTTAGTACAGACACTCACAAGCGCACGCAATTTGCTAGGTTTTTTTTTCTCATATGTGCGATTGTTTAAGTTACCCTTACCCGATAACAACAAACACTCTCATGCAACACACACACACACACACACTACGAAGGCGGCACACATTAATCCCCAGACACAAATGATCAAAAAGAACTTCCGACGTTGGAACAGCTCGGGAATCATATTCGTTGCGTTTTAGTGTAACATCGTCTCTAAATAACAGCACATTATTCGTACAATAACGAAATTTGTAGTAACAAGCGACTGTTCGTTTGTTTTCGCCGTAGGTATCGAATAATCCGCTTAGTTGTACGTTTGATAAGGTGCTTTCGTTCCTGTTTACTTTCCTTACCGTGAGAGATGTAAGACACACGACGGATTACGTGTTTCCCAATCGAATGGTGTCGTTTATTAAAGCCAACTTTCTTCCCCTTAGTTCGGGGGCTTACTAGTGCTTTGAATTTACACTTTTAACCAGCTTTGTTTCAAAGCTGATTCTCCTGGTTCGGGAGATTTCGCCTTACACTCCACTGCCTGTCTTGACTCTTGCGAAGGCCCTTGTTCGGGATTCCTCGAGAGCAGTGTCATGTCGCAACTAATCCGAAGGTCCTAGGTTCACTCACAAATTCTTTCTTAGAATCCAAAACTTCTCTTGAAGAATCCCCGAGCTAGGACGTTCGGCTTAGTTTGGACTTGACATTGCTCTCGAGAAATCCCGTATAAGGACCTTCGAAAGAGCGAAGCCTCCCGAACCAGGAGAATTAGCTTTAAAACTCAGCTGGTTAAAAGTGTAAATTCAAAGCACTAGTAAGCCCCCGAACCAGGGGAAGAAAGTTGGCTTTGAAAACGACAAATGGAGGTGTTTGTTTTCACGTTGAGTTTTAGTTGAACTAAGATAGAATTCTTTAAAAAGGTAGCAAACAATGCTTCCCGAGCACATACATCACGTGTGAATCAGTTATCTAAAAAAGAAAAGAGATTGGATCTCTGTTAGTGTTAAAAGAACAATCTGGCTGGCTTAAGTTACGTACATGAAATGTGTATGTGCGGCCAACCTTGACGTCTACCAACTCGCTGTCACATTCATGTATAGAAACAATGAACATTAATTTCACCCAGTCTTCAACTATTTGCATAGATCTTATAATCGACGAGATTTTCGAAAAAGGATGGCGAATCAAATTGAAGCACCGTAGAATCTTACTGTTTTACATTGCATGTACTAAGTTGCTTTGCTGACGCTTTTGGGGAATGAACGTTCTTATGTCGTAGAGTTCTCTGCATCTCTCCTCAGTGAACGTTGAACTAACAATCCTTCCCATCCCCCACCAGTTACAAGGACGCGGCCAGGACAATTCTCAATTATTGGAGAGTTTATTACTTTCATCGGTAGAGCAGTGGTTAATCTCAAATGACTGATTCTATCGATGGATGGACTACATCTAGGACTTATACCACGTATGAATTTGTGCGATATGGGCAATGCTAATGCTTGTATTTTCAGTCCATCGCACCAGTCCGGCATATTGCGTGCCGCTCTTTTTTTAGATAGAAAGTATCGCCGACAAGACTCTTCTCGATGAAATACCCTATATTTTATTCTGCACAAAAAAAAAAATCTTAACAAGCGCGTAAAATTTACCCTCGTTTAATTCCAAGCCAAATGAGGCATAAACAACAAAATTGTTTGCAATCTTTCATGCGACGTACAAGAATGTTTGCAATCTTCCATACAACAGACTAGATTCAGGCGTTATCTCGATTAAAGTTTCATGAAATATCCCATTCATTTCTGCCAAATCTAGCATTCCTTTTATGTGCATTAGATAACGCAGAAAATTAACTGTCAAAAAACCTGTGGATTTAAATCTAAGGAGTTGGGAGGCCACAAATGTTTGTCCAGGAAATCCGTATAATGGGACCATCTTCCAATGTTGAGCTGTCATCTGCTGTACCTCGAACAATCTGCTTTGCCCAAACCCATATATTCCGCCTTTCTTGCGCAAAATGCACCTCGGGAACGAGGCCTTCTGATTCCGTCTAGCCACTGTAGTAATATGACACAATCATCCCATCTCTTCCAGCCATCCACATTTCTCCTTAATAGCATCATAGTCCAAAGGGGAAAATCCTGTGGTATATTTGTATCCCGCCGGTAGGCTGTTTCCTCCACTGAGTGACCCGACAACTCGAGATGTTATCACTGACTCCACCATAGGCGATATCAGGGCATTTTGATACTGTCTTATCATGTCAGCTCTATACAGACCTCCTCCTGTGATTCCACTAAGCTCCCGGAACTCATATGAGAGAACGTCAGGTGTAATGATATTAGGAGAAGGAACGGATATAAGACCATGGCTAGTCCTTACATACCAATTGTCATTCAGGAAGTACTTGGGGAGTAGATCGGGTAGACATGGCAGAGGAGTGCCAACAGAGATCAGGATTCTACTCCTAGGGGTCAGATACATAGTCACGTTATTGTAAGTGACCGGTAGTTCATTAAAACAGCCTTCTTCCTCGAGGTCAGGAACAACTGGAACAGGTCTACACTTTGCAAGGTAGACAACTTCCCCCCGCGTTACAGCAGAGTAGCCGGGACCTCCATACATAAAAGCGAACTCCTGGGGAGATAGCAGTGCTAATGACATCATATTTTGGGTTATTCTATTATGAGCGTGGCATCGGTCCATGTTGAACAGTGTAAATTACGTGGATGGTGTCATCGAGTCAAATAGATACGTCTACACGTCTTTAGTGGTAATTGCGGAATCCCTGTTTTATTCAGTACTTTGACTTAAGGTTAAACACTTATTTACTGGAGGTACTCGAAGCTTATGTATTGATCAACCAATCGGTGATCACTGGAAAAGGCAGGAATGACCGAAATGTTAAAAGAGAGAGAATGAGAGAGAGACCGCGTAGTCAGCGCTAATGCGCTGCATGCGGTGTGGGAAACTGCATGGCTTGGAAATAGCCATAAAACATTGGCACTGTAAATTGACTCTTTCTTAGGAAAATGTTTATGCAGTACATCGGTCGATGACTGACGAGGGTTAAGAATTTATGACAGGGTGACGCAACGTGTGCGTTCTGCTGGGATTAAACTAACTTGGATGACATGTGTGATGCACATGCCACACCATCCTCCTTTAGGGAAAATGATTTCTATTATTTTACTTCGAATACCTCTCACAATATGACTTTATACTTGTATTCTTATCATCCTATCTATTTCGACGTTCATCACTGACTCCACCATAGGCGATATCAGGGCATTTTGATACTGTCTTATCATGTCAGCTCTATACAGACCTCCTCCTGTGATTCCACTAAGCTCCCGGAACTCATATGAGAGAACGTCAGGTGTAATGATATTAGGAGAAGGAACGGATATAAGACCATGGCTAGTCCTTACATACCAATTGTCATTCAGGAAGTACTTGGGGAGTAGATCGGGTAGACATGGCAGAGGAGTGCCAACAGAGATCAGGATTCTACTCCTAGGGGTCAGATACATAGTCACGTTATTGTAAGTGACCGGTAGTTCATTAAAACAGCCTTCTTCCTCGAGGTCAGGAACAACTGGAACAGGTCTACACTTTGCAAGGTAGACAACTTCCCCCCGCGTTACAGCAGAGTAGCCGGGACCTCCATACATAAAAGCGAACTCCTGGGGAGATAGCAGTGCTAATGACATCATATTTTGGGTTATTCTATTATGAGCGTGGCATCGGTCCATGTTGAACAGGTCGAAGAGTCTGCTCACTTCCTGTTTTACATGGCGGAAGGAATATACCAGCTTTGAGTTCACAAAATTTAGAAGGCTAACATCTACTGAGCTCACTCTTCTTTTGAGTGGGAACTTTGGGCCGGTAGACGACAGCAATGTTACAAATAACCTAGGATGCTCAGTATGGAAAGATCGATAACCACAAATCATTTCGTTTCTATCATCCAGCAAAACTTGGAAATCATAACCCCCGTAATTCACCTGGACATATTGTATTGTTCTGTTTCCGGTGTGATCTGTAACTAGAGTTGGGTAAAGAATGTCAACGTATGAAAGATAACACGAGGTACATGTTTCGCAATGGGTGTTTGGAAGAAATGTGGATGGCTGGAAGAGATGGGATGATTGTGTCATATTACTACACCACCCCAAAACAAGCAATGTCCAGAACGCGTGTAACCATCTTTCGGTGTATTTGATGTGTTGGGAGTTTCGTTCTCCTAAAGCTTTTGATTTGCTTCATCGATTGGTCTACACGTGCCGGCTTTTAAAAGCATTTTCGTTTTTTGGGGATGGGTGTCCAACCATGGGAATAGGATTCTTTAGTCTCATCAGATAGTTGTCGCCAGCTCGGTTTAACTTTGTGTGATATGGTAAGGGCTCCCTTTTCGTGTTACCATGGAGCGACGATGCGACTCCTCAAGATGTCGGAACAAAACAAACACAAACCAATAAATACATAAGAAGAAAACAAGCAGACTTAGGGATCTTGGAATCAGTTTTAGGTTAAAAAAAAAGAACACTAACGCAGTTTATTCGCTTAACGAGCTAACTTACTCCAGAATAAGGAATAAGGGTCACTTTTTAGTGACTTGGTCACTATTTTCAAGGCAGTCACTTAAAATCACTATTTTCACCGAAAAGTCACTAAAGTTAGTATTTTTCAAAAATTGGTTACTAGTCGCTTTTTTATAGTAATCGTTTCTACCACTAAATATTTTGGCGAAAACAAATAGATTTTCATGTTTCAACACTATCCGACAAATTTTGTCCTAGAAAATAAGATGTGAAAAAGACTGACGAATTCGCAAAATTAAGGACTGTGAGTACGCCTAAAAATTGCTGTATTTAAATATGTTTTATTTATTTTGCAACTCAAATTCATTTACACTGTTTATTGACCATCAAAAAAGCCCATTACATCAGTATTCATTTAATTTTTCGTAGATCTGGCCAGCTCTCGCACCTTCTTCTTGATGTTCCTCATGAGGTTGCTTACGTTTACCCAAAATTTCTCAATGGGCCATGTTTGCGGACAATTTGGAGGATTCATCGCCTTTTCCACAAATTGCACATTTTTCTCTTCATACCAGTCCAAGGTGGCACGCGCATAGTGACAGGATGCCAAATCAGGCCAAAACAGTGTCGAACCTTTGTGTTTTCGGATTAGTGGCAGAATTCGTTTCTGCAGGCATTCCTTCCGGTTCATTTCGGCGTTCATAAGGTCTGTATCCGCAATAATCCGGACACCTCAAAACATGAATAAAACATAAATTTCGCATTATATTTCCGTCGTAGTTGTTTATTTCACATTCATGGGATGTGTTTTAACAATTCGTGAAGACAAAACATAGTTATTCGGTATTTGCATAAAATTTTCGAACTTTGCGCTTAACTCCGTCCATTAGGGTTTGTACAGACTCTTCCGAAATCGTAGAAGCCGTCTTTGTCCAAATTTGCTGGAAGTGTTTGATGTCTTTGATTCCTTGCTTCTTTCCAGAAAGCTTCCGCTTCATCAGAGCCCAATATCTCTCGATTGGTCGTAGCTCTGGACAATTTGGCGGGTTTGAGGTTTTTGGTACAATGTTCGCTTGATTTGCTTGGTACCACTCCATCACAGTTTTAGCATAGGGGCATGATGCCAAATCGGGCCAGAACAAAAGTTTTTCTTTGTGACTTTTGATGAAGGGTAGCAATCGCTTCTGCAGACACTCTTTCTGATAGATCTCCTTGTTGATTGTGCCTGTAGTGACGAAAGATTTACTCTTTTTGCCACACGTGCAAATTGCTTGCCACACAAGGTATTTTTTTTTTGGGAAATTTCGATGCCTTCTTCGTTTTGAAATGCTCAGCTGTAGCATTTCTGGCCATAGCAGAATAAAAAGCCAGCCCTGGAAGCTGCTTGAAATCCTCCAGGACATAAGTTTCATCGTCCATAACAACGCATGAAGACTTCGTCAAATATTCGCAGTACAAACGTCGAGCCCGTGATTTTGCTGCCAAGTCCTGTTTGTCGTTGCGATTTGGAACTGTTTTTACTTTATACGACTTAAGTCCCAAACGTTGTTTTGATTTTTGGACAAAACCAGGCGGCATCCCTATTTTACGAGCCACTGTTCGAATGGAGAGATTTGGGTTTTTCGTTAATATCCTTTTCACCTTTCGGTCCTTGACAGGATCAGCGCGTCCAATGTTTTTGTCACTTCTCGGTTTCCTCTCCACCGTCAAACGTTCCGAAAATGATGTGTGCACATCGTGAACAGTGGATTTAGGCAAATCCAATGTTTTTGCAGGGTCCCGTATTGACAAGTCAGGATTTGCCGTACGGTCGTACAAATTCGCTCGCGCACTTGTTTTTCTTTCGTCGCCATCTTGAATACTAAACATGAAATGTAAACATCAATCATAGTCTTTTTCATCATAGACTCTCAGCTATGCCACAGTGAAATGTTTCATTCCTACGTGCAATATTTCAAAAGTTACAATGATTTGAAGGTGTCCGGATTAATGTGGATACAGACCTTATTTGAGGTAGTGAAAAAAGGTGTCGATTTCATACCGCCCTGGCAAATTGCTTGCCAAACAAACATTTTGTTTCCAAATTTTTCGCAAAAAATCTTTTTCTCCGAATTTGGGACATCCGTTTCACGCTTCACGATGTAAAACTGTGCCCCTGGAAGTGTCCTGTAGTCCAATTTGACGTGACGTGACGATAATGCACTTGTCATTTTTACTCAAAACCTCGTCGTACAGCTTCAGAGCCCGAGTTTTCACGGAATCCGCCTGTATTTGGCTGCGTTTCGGACATTTTTGTTACCAGTACCTCTTCAGGGAATTTCGCTCCTTTGCGCGTTGAACCATTCCAATCGTCGTTCCACATTTTTTTGCGCAATCTTTGATGGATACCTCCTTTTTTCCTTAAAAACTTTGCGCTATACGATTATACAAGTGCCATATTTCTTTACCGGACCAATCCATTTCTAAGACGCCAGAACTCTAGGATATAAGACGTCTGAATATGCTGCTTGGTCGGTCACAGTTCTTAAAACGATTCATGAAGCATTTCTACACAATCAAAAAATTCCCACAAACTCACAATCAAAAATTGTATTCGAACTTATTGAACTCTACCATTGACAGACTAGTTCAACTATCCAGTAACCCAACAAACATTGGTGTTGAATTAGAGCTTGTACAAGCAAATTTGGAGAAGCTATTCAGCTATTCTAGAAGAAACAGCCGAATAGCTTCTCCAAATTTGCTTGAACAAGCTCTAATTCAACACCGATGTTTGTTGGGAAACTTACTGGATAGTTGAACTAGTCTGTCAATGGTGCGATCTTCCTATTGCATATGGGCTCGAACGGGTGAGTCATAAGCAGCGGGACTAAATGAAAACACGTTTTGTAAACAATTATTTTTTTCAAATTCAATTCGTTATTGCATTTTTACAATCCCATACAATGTGCGTTTGAGATGTGAAACGATACGACAGATAGTTGCCTTCATCTTCAATCTTCCTCAAGATTCCCGGAACCCTCACCATCATGGTCTAGACCACCATGAGGTCCTCTTTCATGCCACATCTGATGATACGGGATTTGAGATGTTGACCTGTGGTGGCTTCCCAACCATGTTCGTACACCGACTGGAGCAGTATGACTAAAACCTGCGACAAAACATGAATATTAAAACTTGCGTCCCAGGCCACAACATACTTGTTTCCACAACTAAAACACTCGCGTCGAAACGTTTCCTTAACGCGGTGGACTGACGTTAGAATTTTCTCAACTCATTGCGATAACCTCACTGGAAGGGTCGCAAAGAATAAGTCTACTTTCTGGAGTAGTCGATTTTCTCTTAAGTTAGGACCCAATAGCGTCGAGGTCAAGAATAAGCATTGATACGGTCGATTTAAATAGAATATGGTTAGACTCTTGAAAGAGTGAGACAACTGGAGTTACGTAAAACATGCTCATCCTAGAAGTATCGCCAATATCGGTTATTTTGCTATGCGCCCGGCCGTTGCAATTCGATACTTCCAAACTGCGCGGCAATCCGGACCTCACAGGAAAGGGTACGAAAGGAACGAGAAAGCATTGCAGTTCTAGTGTCGAGTGACTAACATATGTATTGCATAAATGCATTTCTACTCGGGAGTGGTTTGTCTTCCTTCCTTATGTTATGGGCAGTCAACCAATGCAGAGTGGCCTTCGAGTAATGGCATGATGCTAGGTCCGGCCAGAATACAATATCTTCATCCTTATGGTGCTTGTTTTACAAAAGCAACCATTTTTGGCAAACAGTTCTTCATGTAGACTTCCGTATTGGCCGCAATACCCCGACTCGTATGTACGTAAAGGTTAGAATGCCATGAATTCAAAATGGCCACCCACTTGGCTTTTCTGTCATATTTAACCTTATCGGGTGTAGTGTCCAACTCGTCGGTATTGAAGCTCATGTTCTCACCGGTAGAACTGTTCGAGAACGTTCTCGTCGCCCATAACGATGGTGACGCCCGGCTTGAAGTAATAACGGGGCAGCTTTCGAACTTACCCGGGATCTCCTGCAGCTGCTTCTCCGTACACTTCGGTCTGGATGCTCGCTTGTAACGATTCACGCCCTGCGCCTTCAGGATTCTGACCACCGTGCTCTGCGACGTGTCGAACTTCTTGGCCAGCTTCCTGCACAGAAAAAAAAAGCGTTCCTGACAATGAAAACGGATCGTGAACTAGTCTTCTTACCTTTAAACGTGATTTAGTTCATAATAATGTGATTCAGTTCACGGTATGTTTTTGATTGTTCTCGAATTCAAGACTGTAGTTCACGGATTGTTTTTCCGTGTGGTGCTGGCGCCAATCTTGTTCTTGGCGGCAGCCTTCAATTTTGCCCGCTTGGTGGCGCTTATTCCGCTCCGTCGGCCCGGTTTTTTGTTGTTGGATATTGGGCCTCCTACGTAGAACCGAGCGATCATGTTATAAATCGTGGATTTCTTGTGGCGCACCGTCAAACCGCTTGCCACCCCCGATTTCCGCGACCGTAAACAAACGAAAACACACTGAGCACGAACAACGCCCACAAAGAGGAGAACAAAACCAAACACAGCTGTTTATCTCTATCTGGCGCGTGTGGCGGAAAACGTGACCTGAATTTAGTCCCGCTACTTATGACTCACCCGTTATATCCGACCACATGACCACATATTCTTTAAACAATAACCTTATATTTCTATGATCATTTGTTATAATTTACATAAAATATAAAATTGTCTAAACTTAATAAGTTTTCTTTTGTTTCGATATGATAGCTGAAGAATAGTCCTAATGATTTTATAATGAAGTTCTTTGAGGTACGATTAGTATTCTTTGAAGTCAGGATATACAAAAGCTTCTGATTCTAACCAGGCTTGTTTTGATAACGAAACAGTTTGTGTATCGTAGTTTCTACTTCCCCCGGACATGTCTCGCAATTGGGATCATCTGCCACGCCTCGTTGAAACAACAAATCTCGATGCATTATCTTCTTGTGCATTACCACAAACCAGTTGGATCGCTGCCTTGATGAAAGAATTTGGCTATGGAGGTGTTCGAAGACGGCCGTCTTCCAGTCACGTTGATCGGCCGTTACAAATCCAGGATCCGATTTTAGTGTCAGAAAGTGGAGATCCCGTCCTGGACACTCAGTTTGATCACCTTTAAAAAAAATCCTTAGTGATGCTTTTCGTCTCCGTTCCATTTCGTCGGTCTCTGCTTCACAATCTAGTGTCAATCATTGTTGGTGCTGGATCACAGGTGGCTGCATCGAAGGACAAGGCAGTGCTCTAGACAACTCAAATAATTGCCCTTTAAACATGAGCAAAAGAAAACAGAGATATATCAAGCAAACGCTTTAACAAGAAGTTTGCTTTCGGATATAGGAAGACGTCCATTTTAAAAGAACGGAAAATTTCTGCACTGCATTATTTTTCAAGGTTGTTAAAGCTTCGACCTAATGACCTAACGAGCTTCGGCTCAATAGCCTAACAAAACCAACACTGTCAAACATAGATTGCCATCTGTTGACGAAAGCCAAATTTCAGGGAGTTCAAACCTGAGTACCCGGTAAATACACATGGACCGGAAAACATCGACTTTATTTTTCTCCCGCAGAGGGACTGATTCACAAATTCAACAGGCGTCGGCTACGATTGAATCTAGGTTCACTCGGTTGAAAAGTAGCAGTCGTGTTTACCATTACACTATCAGCGCCGGCCTTAATAATGCTCTCTGAAGTTTCCAGATGAAGGCAGTTTCCATCCAGTTGTAAATCAAGATTCTGAAATAAGAAATCCAATATTTTCTGATGCTGATCGTTTTTATTCAGTCCACTTCGATTCAATGTGTCCATGATGTCTGTGTGAGGAATGTAGGCTTCGACAAACAGCGCTTTGTCGATTTAACTAGGGTGCATATAAGATGGAGCACAACTTCGGCAGTGGACTAATTCCCGTAACTAATTCCTTGGGTTCAAAATGAATTTTTTTGTTCATAATAATTAGTTACCTAAATTCAAAAAATCAAGTCACTAACATTGAATGAGGCTGAGTAATAGCAGCGAATGACGAGGAACAATGCTCCACCCTATCTTTCAGGTGCAATTAATTCGGGATCAAAACCACGTAAAAACAAACATCTCAATCGATTTGGTTGTAAATTCGTCGTAAAATAAAAACATAAACCACACCAGCATTTAGAAGTTCAATTTCCCGACAGCGGAAATCCTTCCGTGTAGCATAAAAAGCTTCCAAAAAAAAAAAAAAACAAAAAAAAGTCATCGTTAAGTCTCAAAACACTGTTCGACAACGGCGAAATATCAGGAGGTTACATAGCTACTATTCGTGCGCAAACAAACGAACGCAAGTGGTCTACCAATTACCGAACAACACACAACTACTGTAGCTAGAGCCAGCCGGAGAAAAAGCTGCCCTACACTCCAAATTCAAAACCAACAAAATAAAAAATGAAAACCCTAAACAAACAAAAAAAATATCGAAATTTTAAGATCTCATTTTAGAATGCCACAACCGGAAGCAAACAAATAAGCAAAAAACAGCAACAAAGTGTAAAATTTTATTTTTTAGCTAAACAAAAAAAATTATCCAATTTCTGGACAAAATCGGACAGAAAAGAAAAACGGGCGAATGCCAATTATTTTTTCATATTGAGAATACTATTTAGGACGGTGCAGCATGGCGAAGTAAAACCAAATCAGTGAGGAAAATTTACAAACATGTCGCGGAAGGAGAGAAGGACACCACAAAATTGCCATGGATAAATGTTTTTTTGTCTTAAGAGAAAGAAGATGATGACATTTTTGCTGTTCATACTTGCTATGGTTTTTCGTTTTTTTTTTAAAGTTAGAACATTGGCCAAATGGCGAATATGGTTCGAACGAGCCACTCTGTTGTACAGCTCTAGTTACTCCACAAACCTATTGTGTAGCGCGCCAAGTTAAGTCAAGGTTCTGTCTGTCTCTGTTGTAATGGAAGCGGAACGAAAAATATGGGATGGATTTTACATCTAAAACTCATAGCAAAACAAAAATAGAAACTTCTGAAGCTCTAAACCACAGTAGGCTGAAGAAAGAAAAAAAAAAGAAAAAGAAAAGAGAACTGTAAATCACTGATGATAATTATTATGACTTTTACTGCCATATTTAAAGGTAATGATTTGACGTGCGAGTGCGATTGTTGGGCAAATGCAACAAAGAATCTTTAACAAGCGCTTGAAGTAAATCGTATGCAAGCAAACGCGTGGTATGCACGAGAAATAAACAATCTTGAATGTAATTTTAATTGGTTTTATATTTCTTAGTTCGAATTTTTATAGCACACACACACACACAAACAAAAATAAACACTTACGCAGACTTACAAACAGGCGAAACCAGGTGTATCATTGTATCAAAGAAAAGTAGAGAAAGTAACCGAACAGACACATACAAGTAAACAAACACACTCGTACGTGTAGGCATATATGTTAGTAGCTATTTGCGTGGGAGGAGGAGACACATGACTTTGTGTATTTGTAAAATAAAAATGAAATGTGTGACTCATCGTAAGCAAGTGGAACAACGTTATGTTTTTTTTTTTGCTAGAGGATAGGAGAAACGACGACAAACAAGCATTGTATGAAAATGTAAAGCTATGTTAGAGAAAAAAAATACTGAAAGAAATAAAATTGCATAGAAAACAACAAAAACACAATAGAATTATACCGAGTATATAACAAAATATAATATGAATTTATTATTATTTTTTAAAACTGATATGAAATAGGTGAAATAAAAGGCATAAAATAATAATAGAAAGAACGATTCAGTGATCCGAAAACATCCATTGCTAGGAACTTAATATAGGGGCTTATTGAGCATAATTGCGAGGACCATTTTTTGACCATGCATTTGTCAAGTATCTTGCTAACTTTCCACAATAAAAAAGTATGTCTACAGGATTTTAAATTTCTCATGAAGTCTCCGTTTTCCTCCAATGAAATTTTCTTGCTCTAAGCATGCTGTAATTGTGAAAGGCTTAATCCACTTAGTTTTTGGCCGCTTCTTTTTAATTACTGTGACGCCTTTCCTGAAATTCTTTGGCCAACTGGAGGTTTAGATCGTTGTTTTTATTATTTTTAACTTTGCGGAGAGCTTTCCTTCTGGTTCTTATTACAGTGGCAACTTCTTCGTTCCACCATGGTACACATTTTCCCGTGATGTTTCCTTTAGTTTTTGGTATTGATTGTTCGGCAGCTATCGTTATTTGTTTAGTAATTTCTACGATTTGCTCGATGACGTCTGCTTTTTCTGTGAATGATGTTTTGGAATTTATCCCAGTCAACTTCTTCGATTCTCCATCTCGGAAGATATGCGTTTGTGCTAGGTGTGGATGGAAGGGTTATAATTAAAGGGATATGATCACACCCATGCGCGTCTGCTGCGACTTGTAAATCTAATAGTCCGGCTAGCTGGTTTGAACAGCAGCAGATATCGATGCACGATCCTATACCTGTTGCGTTGTTAATGTACGTTTTTTCCTCGTTATTTAGGATGATTAGGTTTTCATCGCTGATAATTGATTCGATGACTCTACCTCGTCGGCTGGTTTCTTAGGAGCCCCATATCGGGTGGTGTGCGTTTATATCACCTACCAGCAAAACTGGTTCGGGGACTTAAGACAAGAGGTCCAGGATCTCTTTTTTTAGGTATTTCCTTTCCTGGGGGAAAGTAAACGTTAAGGATATTTGCATTCAATGGTGCTCGTATCTTAATAGCTACTGCTTCCAGGTTGGTATTCAGGTCGATAGGACTACTATCAATATTGTCTTTGACTGCTGTTATTACTCCACCTGCTGCTCTTGTGCCGTGCAGTCTTTGGCGGTGGTATGTTTTGTATTTGCTTAAGTATGCGTGTGACTCGTTCGGGTACATTCACCCCGATTCTGTAATTCGATCGAATCGAAATATTTCGCTCGACTAGCCAAATCCCATTCCTCAATTCGTTCGAGTTGTTTTTAATTTCGTAAATCATTCGTTCGAGCTGCTTTTTTTTCGAACTTCTTTTGATTGAAACTGTTCGAACGTCAAACCCATTCTTGTTTACGTTCGAGTGGCTGGTTGGAGTCGAATTTCTTCCGATAAGTTTTTGATGCGGATCTGGTGGTTTGCAAAAATGTAAGTTTATTTTTATCTTGATTTTACGCTAAAATTTATGTTGTATTCCTTTAACAGGGGAAAAAATAAATAAAAACAAAACGACCAATAAAAAGCAGTTCGAGCGGATGGTGCTGATTTTGGAGCAACAACCAGATATTGCGAAGGGATTCTCCCGCGGAAATTCCGGGCCATTCTGGGAAAACCTCGCACCAGAAATCAACAGTTTGGGGCCTCCGATCCGCGATGGTACTGGTTGGAAAAAAGTAAACACTAAAATAATTCCGAAAAATATTTATTGTGATAGATAATTTTTGTGTTTTTCTGCAGGTCTGGGCAGACTACAAATCGTCGTTAAAACGGAAACTCGCTCACAACAAGAGGGAGCAAAGAGCAACGGGTGGAGGACCCAACAAGTTGATTCATCTGTCTGAGCTAGAGGAGCAAGCAGTTAATCTAACCGGGCTAGCTGCAACTGTGGAAGGAATTCCGTGTACCTCATCTCAAGGAGCCCCTAAATAAATCGACAAGGAGAATTTAAATAACAGTGGCGGTTCTACCGACGAGGCTGACGATGTAAATGATACCGTTCTTTCGCAGTACTCCCAGTCGAAAAAGGCACGCCTTTCTACTGCCAAACTGGTAGAGCTCCAAGTTGAGCAACAGCAGGAATTCCATTCAAATATGGTATCGCTGTTGGATGCTTCAAATGAGAATTCGAGTGATTTGGTATTTGGTATTGTATCTTGCAGACACATCGCGATTGGATTGTATGAATCCAATAATAAGCTCAATTCTCAATTGTTTGATTGCTTATAAAATCTGACATGTTTGGTATTAGAATGTTTGTAGACAAACGCTTTTTTGGGGTTCGTTGTTTTTTTCCGTTAGAACTTCTGTTGTTGGTTTTATTGATCCATCTTCCTGGGGGTTTTCATCGGAGCTATCTGATTCCGATTGAACGTATTCCGCATTGTTACATGGCGTCATTTGATTTCCTTTTTTCCTCGGGGGCGAGGACATAACGTCAAAGTTCCTGGCGTGTTTGGAGGGCTGTTTATGTTTATATAATTTCAAAACGTTTTCTAACTTAGTGTATTTTTCTTGTAGTTTTTCGAGTTCCTTTTCGGCTTTTTTTTTCTTTTTTGCTTTTCTTCGTGATATGTTGTAAGCGCCTGCTCATAGTTTTTATGCATTATCTCGAAATTTTCTTCCATTTTTTAATCTTTTTATCATTTTTGTGAACTATATTTTCGAATTCATCCTTGTATTGCTTCAGTTTAACCTCCATCTGTATCTCCATGTCCAATTTTATGGATTCGGCGTAGAAACTCGTTTAGCTTGTTTATTTTTTCCACGTATGCCATGTTGAGTCAGCTGATCAATTTTGGTATCAGTTTGTTGATTTAGCCGTGATTTTACTGAGTCTGTGTACAACGATTTGCACTCGTTTTCAACAATTATATTTCTAGCATCCCAGAATGACACGTTTTTATCCACTTTTACTTTCGTTATTTTTTTTTCCTTCGTAAATGTGGGGCATCCTCTGAAGAATGCTCCATGTTCACTGCCACAGTTGACGCATTTTTCTTTCTTTAAACGTTCCTCGTGATAAGCGTCACCACATTTGCGACATTTTTTCTCACTGATACATTCCTTTCCAGTATGTCCAAACTTCTAGCACTTAAAACACTTCAGTGGGTTTGGATACCACGGGTGCGTTTCTAGTATTTGATATCCCAGTTTAATTTCTTGGGGGGGCTAGTACCCTTCACCGTTAGCACAAATATTCCCGTGGGGGATTTACTTTCTTCTTTTCCTTGCATTATCTGCTTCACTTCTGTAATACCCTGCCCTGACAGGGTATTGAGTAGTTCGGGATCACTATCCTGTTTCGCGTCGCGGCAGAACACAACAAATTTGCACGTATTTAGAGATTTATGTGCGTATACTTTCACTGATATTCCACCCGCTAGGGTTTCAATTTTCATCAGGTTCTTTGCCTGGCTATCATTCTCCATTCTTCACTGTTACGAAAAATTTCCCTTCTTTTGTTTTTTTTTTTTGCACATACTACGTTTCTACAACCCGCGATCGTTTTTTTCACCTAAGACCAACCGCACCAATACGTTAATATCGGTAAATTGTTACCCAGTTTGACAACTCGACATCGCACCGGTGGTTGGTAACCGGGTTGGAAAATGACAATTTGCCTGCTCGGTGAGCAGCCGGTTCGTAAATTTGACAACCCGATCCAACCGAGCCGAGCGTTGCTATTTGAAGAAAATAAGCAAAACAAGTTGAAACGTTAAAACAACATCTTCACCTGGAAGACTTTCATATCAATTCGAATGTTTCCGATTTGTTTTTAAAGTGTTATTTGCTAATTTCACGTATATTGTGATATGTTGTGAAAAAAATAGTGGAAGGAATTGGACGCAACTAGAGAACGAAGTGTTTTGCAGGGCTTGGCTGGATGTTTCCCAAGATCCAATCTTTGGGACAAACCAGAACGTCGAAAACCTGTAGCTGTCAGAGTATACGAACTATACATTGCATGAAATATTTTGTAAAACGAAACCGGTGCGAGAATAAATTTGAGTCTTATTGTGTTACCTTTTTATGAACGACCGGTGCGAAAATGGGTAGCTAAATCAAAATAGGAACGCCCTCTGTCATCAAAATCTTACCCAGATGCGAACCCACCGGTGGGGATGGTCTAACACCGGAGAGACTCCATGGATGTTTTAACCTTCCGCGTTCCTCTCTATAACCATCACTTTCTCATTGTTCGTCCCGCCAGCGGTTTTCCCCAGCTGGGGGAAACTTAGTTCAGTCATCGTTGTTGTTCTATTTAATTTGCTCGTTTTAGTATCACTTCGGTCGAAAATTCAGTTTACGGGTTAGCGTACTGATGATCAATCACTTTTTGCTGTTCACTCGATCGAGTAATTAAACACTTGTATTGTATTGTTAACCGAGTGCACGATAATTTTATGCATCTATACTCGACCGTGGTCAAGGACGGAATGAATTAAGATATCGCATTATCTGATCCAATAAAAATTTCTTTAAAACGTCCTTCGTCACTCTGATTAAACGTTCTGCTTACCCGTTGCTTTGTGGGTGATACGGAGGACTTTTCATAAAGATTCATTCTTGTAGTTGGGATCCACTTATAGGCTATATTTTTTCCGGTACTACGGCCATTTGTATACAAATGCTGCAGTTTTTTGAATAATTCTCAATATCGGTATTTATGCCAAACCAGTATACACTTCGTCGAGCCAATTGTTTCATCTCAATTAAAGATTGTACGGAATCAAATTGCACCACTTCTAAATGGCTGTAACTTTTTACCCGTTGGGTATTTTCTATTAAAATTATGGGTGGAATTAGTTCAATGTGTATTTGTTTCACTAGCAGATGTGCAGTCGTTGCGAAGATGGAGTCGGAAGCAGCAGCGGCGCAAAGAAATTTTTCGCACGTACCTCGAAAATCCGGATCATTCTCTTCGTGCCATCAGCAGGAAGCTGGGAATGGTACATTCTACGGTGTCTCGTGTTTTAAATCGGTACCACAAACGTTTGACCATCGATCGAAAAGAAAAAAAATGGCAAAAATGGATCTCCGTATAGTGTTAAGGATCACAAGCGGGTAGTTCAAGCTTTCAAGAGGAATCCAAACAGTTCAGTTCGAGATGTGGCGAAGAAACTGAATCTAACCAAAACTTGCGTGCAAGATGCGAAAAAAAGTGAAGGACTACACACGTACAAAGTCCAAAAGGCGCCTAATCGCGATGAACAGCAGAATACGGTAGGTAAAACACGTGCACGGAAGCTCTACACCCAGATGTTGACGGAACCACATTGCCTCGCTATGGATGATGAGGCGTATGTAAAAACAAACTTCCGGCGGCTTCCGGGGCTTCAGTTTTTCACTGCTCATCATAAATTCGATGTCCCTGAGGACGTTAGAAAGCAGCAGATGTCAAAGTATGCCAAAAAATATATGATTTGGCAAGCAATTTGCTCGTGTGGAAAGCGGAGTACCCCATTCGTGACAACTGGAACGGTCAATGGGCAGGTGTACCTAAAGGAATGCCTCCAAAAGCGTCTACTTCCTCTTCTGAGGTCACACGATGGTCCTACGATTTTCATGCTGGATTTAGCCTCGTGCCATTACTCGAAAGAGGTTTTGGAGTGGTACAAGTCTAAGGATGTCAATTTCGTGCCGAAGCATCTCAATCCCCCGAACGCACCGGAACTGCGGCAAATTGGAAAGTACTGGATGAAGCAGGCACTTCGGAAGCATCCCAAGCAAGTGAAATCGGAGGAAGATATGAAGAAAAAATGGATTGCCACGCAAAAAAAAAGTTGGTTCAAATGTTGTACAGGCCCTTATGAGTAATGTAAAGAAGAAGGTTCGTGCATTTGGATATGGAATTGAAATAGAATAAAACTAACATGGGAAAATATTCATAACATGTTTAATTTTACTCCCTGAAAGTTTAAGATGATTGGTTGAACATGCGAATTTTGCCGAATATTTGTGTGTGTCGCAATTTGATTCCGTACACCTTTTATTCTAACATGGTTGGCATGTAAAAGTTTGAGGACCTGTTGTTGTAAGGTGTTGGGAATAATTACCCTTTATTGAAATAACAAACATCCATCTGCTATTTCCAAATCATGATGCTGCGAATAAATATCTTTGAACTCCTCAATTCGTTCAAGCTAGCCCTTTTTTAAAAAGGCGATTATTTCTTGCATGAATGAGACTGACTTTGTTGCTTAGCCATCAACGAAAATTCAACGGGTAGCTCATGAGAGAAATTCAAGCTATTAACTCATGGGACCTCACAGTTCATAGGAACTTCGATACTTAGAGGAAACCGTGAACAAAAATCTTCATTGCAAGATGTCCGAGGGTCTATACAAAATTTCAAAATCGTAAATGGCCAAGTCCATAACATAACGTTGAAGCCTGGTCACGAAGATTGCGTTTCTGCCTGATTTACCTAAAATGTCCAACAGTGGTTTATCATCAGTGTAAACAATGAATTTCTACCCATATAAAAACTTGTGAAATTTCTTGATAGTGGAAACTATAGCCAATGCTTCCAGATGGAGAATCGGGTAAGTTTTTTGAGCTGAGTTGAGTGAAAATGAAGCAAAGCATATTGGTTTTTCAATCCCATCCTCGTCGCCACTATTCGCCGCATCAAATAAAACAACTGGTCTGGTTGAAGATCACAATCCAACAACTCGATGTCTAATATATTTTACTCCTGTTTAGCTGTTCGCTCGTGAGCATGAGCATGATTAACCGCCCACGGATTGTACTCCGTTATTGCCAGATCAGCTGAATTTACACAAAGAACCAATAGATGGTGTTTGGGACTAACATACATCCTCAATGTATAAATACTGGTGACCCATTATGAAACAATACCGGCGCCGGCCGTTCCCGAATGCTGGTCAAGTAGGGAATGGGAAGGAACGTGTTGACGTGATACTCGCTTTGAAGGAAGCCGAGAAATTCTCTGCACTTCTACGAGAAATCACTGGGATGTTGGATAGTTGGGAAAAGGTCAGCAGCAGGGTTCGTTTTGGTTAAAGATACGCTGAAAGTATGTAACTAGCACTATCCGCCAAAAGCATGGGACCGATCCTTCAAGCAACAGAACATCGAACGCCGGTTGCACCGCACCCCAAATGGTCCGGCATGACCTAATAACCGTAAACTCGTAAATAATGGTGATCGCTTTTTCTGCCTGTGTAGGTAATAATTATAGCGAATTCGTTTTTGATCCAGTTCCAAACTGGATCGGGTATCAAAATTGGGTCGGCTTGTTGTATGTTGAACGTTAATGTGTTTGGTTTTATTTGTAACTCGCATCGGATTGAGGTTTGCACTGACAATAAGTTCGGGTATCGCAGGTTGGAACTGGTTCCAACCTAGGTTCAAAAACGAATTCGATATTAGGCATGAGCAGCGGCATGCCCTCTTTTTTGTGAATATCCTGCAAACAGAGATAAGTTGGGCCATCCCTCCGATCAGCGTTGCCAGGTATACCGATTTATCGGTATTTATACCGATTTTTATTCTCAATACCGATATACCGACAAGGGCTCTGAAAATACCGATTTCCAACTTTTTATACCGATAAATACCGATTTTCAATGAAAGTTATTTCAACATTATATTTGGTTTATGATTTATCAGCGTGTTTTTTTAGATTTCTTACCCCTCGCCCTTGCCATTCTTCCAGGGACCTGGCAACCCTATCCCATTTACTAGCGTTTGACAGTATGCAACATATCACAGGCCTTATTTGAATAAGGCCCGTCTGAAGTTTGTTACTACGGGTAGGAACGCCAGCATTGTTTATAAACAATGCTTCTTTTGACGTTTGGTTGTTAGAGATGTTGGCTACAGGAAAATCGCTGTTCGCCAGGTCCCTGCATTCTTCAAATGGAAAACCCTGCGGCTGCAACTGCGCTCACTGTGCGTACAGTGACCATTCGCTTATTGCAATTTCGTTAATTGAAACGTCTTTTCATTGCAAGTCCACTAATTGCAACGTTTTGCAATTAAAAAGCAATTAACTGTCATATGCAAATGTCAAGCAGTAATCTGTCATTTACGATCTATTGTTCACGAGTTTTTGACAGTCGATTTGACGTTGTCAGATGTTGCAATGAGCGAATGCCATTCGCTCATTGCAATGTAAACATGTTGCAATGAACGATTGGTCACTGTATTTTGTTTTTAGCTTTAGCTTTAGCTTCTGTTTTTGTTTCCTCCGTTGCTCACGTGCTATGTGAGGCGAGCGAGAAACGGAAAAAGTTTCAAGTTAGAGTAAATGGATGCCTGCCATTTTAAGCATATAATTTGAAAGTAGATGTGTTATGGTTGTATGTCTGTGATAAAATTATCGAGTTTAATTATGATATTAAATGCGTTAACAAATGAAGACAGGTTGTAATTTTAAGCATAATACCCAACAAACAATCACTCATTCAATAAACATCATTATGGCGATTTAATTCAGCAGCGTGTTGAATAATCTCTGAACTATTTTCCATCACAGCTTTTGTTCAGGCATTATTCACACAAATTTGGAGAAGTTATTAAGCAGTCGCCAAATGCTTTTGAACACTGCCAATTGCATATGCTTAAGAACCAAGTTTGCAGCAATGGAGTTCAGCTGATCATTGAATAACTGCTGTTTTAATGCTTTACAGAACTTGAGGGTAATTCCGAGAGTCTAAGAAACCTTTGTTGAGCTAAGCGAGTGTTTGTTAAGAATAATATATTTTTCTTCAACATCATTGAGCATATTAAAAAAGCTATGGTGTCTTTTATAGAACTTTTGTTCAACTTTTTTAAATTTTCATAAAACTTTGTTGGGGTTTTTGTATGATTTTCCATATGATACAAACATTTTTATTTGGATTTCATATTGAGCATATTTAATTTGATATTATTATGCATAGACATCAACAGAAGCATTTTGTAACATTTATTTATTACCATTAAATAGCGAGATTCGAACTATCAACTTTCGTATCCTCAACTACGTGACTTACCAACTGCGCTATTCTAGAATTGAATGAATTACAAACGAATCGGCTATACAAGCTCAATTTTATATATTGAATAGTAGCAGAAGTGATGCTCTTATTGAGCTACATTGATATTCTATTTATAGCGTTGTCTGTATATAAGCAATATCAGTGCTCAAATAAACCTTCTAAATGCTGTTATTAAACATCTGAATTACCAAGCTTTGATGGTTGATGTTCGGTTTTACTACGTGCATTACTGGCAAGGGCATATTGAACAAGAGACGATTAAAAGATATGACAATGTTTTCTGATGTAATTTGTAAACACTGCGCTGTTTTCTATTCTGATGGGCAATGTAAAGGGTAGCCTTTGAGCTATTTGCTTCAAGCAATTGACTATAATTTCAACTCTTGAAAACAGGTCAATACTTTTTCACCAGTACCAAAAATTAAACTCATAAACAAAAACATAGGAATTAACTGAATTCAATGAATATAGCATCATTTATACAGCATAACTATAAATAGGCTATATAAACGATGTTTCAACGGATTTATAAACTGTTATTCGACTCTTTGTTGAACTGTGTAAATTTAGTTACATATAAATACTAAAATAGCTTTTAATAAGCATGTTATTCAAACAAAATGAAACACTTGAAATAATTTTATTGTTTCAATTGAAGACATGGTAATTCAGCTTATATTTCAGCCAGATTTTTAATTCAGCCACAAAAGTCTTAATTCAGTTGTAATAATGCACATATGCTTATTTACTGCTTTCGTTTGTTTGTTGGGTAAACTCACCAGTCCTATAGTAACAAGCAACAATACTTTATACATTTATGCTTTTTAATATGGGATTTTCAAAAGAAATTATCTGTTTATTGATAGGGTAGAGCGCTACTTCGTCGTAGTCGCCTATTTTCGTTCTATCAAGCAAAAAAAATCAAAAATATCAAATTCACTATGCGCTCAAGAAGCAGTGTTGAATAATCGATCATATCTTAGCTTTTCATGTCTAACAAATCCAGTGGTATGTGTGGAAAAGTGTATAAAATTAGAAGCGGTATACACTAGAATTAATCCGTTTTTGTGTTAAAATCTATTTAAAAAAAATAAGGGATGTGCTTAGCACAACGGGAGTTGGCTCAAAAACCTTATCGCTATACATGATTTTTGTTATCTTAATAACACCTTAAGAAGTGTGTATTCTAAAAAATATATATTGAAATGTATATTTATTCAAAGTATACATATTCAACCTCGAGATGGTAAATATAAAAAAATGGCTAATGTATTTTTTATTTTATTTTTTATGTTTACGTCAAACTTTGTCCATATAAAATTTGAAAATAAAAGAAAAATGATCGCCAAAATATATTGTAATCTTATATCAAAATTAAACTATAGTTCACTTGAAAAAAAATCTGAATTTTACTTTATACCGATAAATACCGATATTTTTAAATAAGCAATGCCGATATTGTATAAATCCACCTGGCAACGCTGCCTCTGATTGGTTGCCGTCATAGCATTATAGTAAATCATATTGATTTTATTGATTCCTACGCTCATTAATTTGGTAGCAACCGGAGGAGACTTGATCCTATACCCAATGCTTTCCTTATCTCCAATCCGTTCAACTACTCGCAATATTTGTGACATAGTGGGCGGAATATAACAATCTGAGATAATTCAAAGCAGTCGGTTTACCAACATTAGGCAGATCGACAGGAATCGGTGGGTGACTGACCACCAGGTACTTCATAGCAAGAAGCGGACCGGAAGTGTAAATAAGCAAACTCCCCCTCCTTTTTAGCTGTTCGCTCGTGTACATAAATTATGTTTATCTCTCTTCTTATCTTCTATCTCTATTCGAGAGTTTGACATATAAACGTTCGAAGGGAATCATACTTTTAAGCCGAATGGATGATGTTCAGAATTGTAAATCTTACAATCTCAGACTCTATTCGGGTTAGTGACAATCAAAATTACATTTTGAGCTGCAGGGGCGCTTATATTTCCTGGTGAGGGGCACCGAAAAAAAATTGTGTTCCAAATTTGACGTTCTAGTAGAAATATATATAAATCTTTATACATAAGTTTTCTGGCACAAACGCATGGTAGCTAAAAAGTAGATTAATGTTTTTTTTACAAAGTTTTCTGCAAGAATATGAACAGTACTGCAAGTAGGGTAAACGTTCCAATGATAATTGCTTCTAATAAAGTTATTTTAGAATGATAAAAATATACTATTTTCTTTATTTTGATAATACACTGTGACAGGACAACATAATAGATTTAGCAGTTTACACTCATCTAAAATACAGAACAACAGATGAATGGTTATTACGTGCGAAATCATCGCTTTGGACCGCCATCGAAGCCCTGGATCGAGGCCATCTCCGCCGCGCTAAACTTCAGAACAGCCGCGATTGCATTGATCATGTGCTTCTTACCGTCAGCATCCTGCGAGATAAGGAAGCTAAGCACCACATTTTTCAGATACTCCAGATTGGCACCTTCGCGCGATTTGCAACGTTCCCACCGATCAGTTTGCTCCTCCAGGTAGGCAATCTTATCGTGGAGTTCCTCCTGCGAGGAGACCTTATCGTGTAAAGCTTGTCGCAACGCGGTCTCCGCGTTGTTTTTCGCTGTTCGTAGAGCCGTTATTTCGATCTCTTTGCGGGCAAGCTCGTGAGCATAGTGCAAAATATGGTGTGTTTCCGGATTCGAGTTAGGTTCCGTTTTGAACACCGAGTTTAGTGCACTGATTTTCTTAGACAATGCCATTGGAAGGTTATCAAGGGAATCTGGATTGTTAGGATCCGAGCTGGATTGTTGCTGGCCACCGCTGGTATCATGCATCAAAATGTCGAACGACGTACGAAGGGATTTTATTTCTTCCTCCTTTTCTTCAAGCAGCTGAAGTGATCGCTCTCGCTGCTTCTTAAGTTGCAGCTCTAATTGGGAAAGTTTTGATTTGAAATCAGACTCCAGAGCGCTGATCAGCTCTTGTGTACGGATTTTCTCCCCCTTCAGCACATTGTTGTGTTCAATCAGCTTATTCTTATATTCCACTTCTAAATCGTCGATATTTCTATTCAACACCTTGATCTTTTCCTGTAGTGTTTTTGTGTTATTTTTATGAATTTGGATATTAGCTTTCAAAACATCGTTCTCTTTCATCGTCTGCTCAAGGTTACGTTGTAGGTCACGATAGTTGGCCAGCTCACTGTCAGGATAGCTGACGATCTCCTCAACCATGGGCTGAATCGAAAAAAGAGAAGACAAGTCCAGTGGCTTCTCCAGCTTACTATTTTCCGCTAGGAGCAAATTCTTCAGATAACTTATCTCCTCTACAATCTTTTCGACATTACTTTCCTGACTAATGCGCCTTGTAGAAACATTATCCAAGCTCAACTTTGATAGCTTGTCCTTCAATTTTGAAATACTTTCTTGATCGTGTTGCCGCAATCGATCGTATGTTCCAACCACTTCGCTAAGCTCAGCTAACCGGGCCTCCAGGTTTGCTACACGTTCTTCGTGCACTTCCTCTAACTTTTTGCTCCGGTCTTCGGCAATCATGACCCGCCGTTGTTCGTTGCGAATAGCAGCGGCATGCTGGCGCTTTAAATTATCTATCTCCCCCTGAAACTGCTGGAGCAAAGTTGACAGCGCAGCGTTTTCCTTTTTGGAACTCTCCAGCTGATCCGAACTTTGCTTAGTCAACTCAGAAGCTTGTGGCATATCACTTACACGTTTATCGGAATGTTTCTGATTAAATTGAATCTTTAGATCCCTTAATTGCATTTCCAGCGTCTCATTCAGGTGTCTTTCATCCATCAGTTGTTTCTGTAGTTCACAAATCATCACCAGCTGACCATTGCACTCCTCCTCGCGATCGTGCTTTAGCTTTGTCTTACAATTCTCCAGATCCGTTTTGATTGTATAGTTCAGGGCTTTTACTTGATCCTCCAGATCGCGAATTGCAGCTTCCTTATCGGCGATTACCTCCCTCAATTGCTTTCGATCGGTCTTGAAGGATGTTTCCATCCGACCCTTTTCCGCGGTCAGTGTCGCCAGGGAGTTCATCAACGTTGCCACCTGCTCGCGCAGACTTTCGCTGTCTCCATCATTTGGAGGTACCGAGGATTGTTGCTGTTGTTGGTGCTTTTCCGTGGAACCATTGCTATTGAAGGCAGATAAACTCAATTCGAGGGCTGTTTTCTCCTTCAAAAGACCCTTGTAAGCAGTGACAACATCTACAAAGGAATCAGTAAATTACGCAAATGGTAATTAAATTTATTTGACTTCATAAGCCAAATATGTGATGAAACGCCAAGAAATACCTTTGAGGCGTTTTTCGTAGCGCAAGAGTTGTTCTTTCTGTGAGTTGACCACTGCTTCCAGATCCGGTTGTTTCTCCATTGTATCGTTGGCAGTCTTAGCACCTTAACAGTGTTCGATCACATAGTATAATTTTGCACAAAAATCGATATTTGGGGTGAGAAATATTGGAAAAACAATGCACTACGGACCACTTTTGCATACGCAACACGATAATGCAATATTTACGTTTAGATCTGTCATTATCGACAACCATACACGAAGGGTGTGTCAATTGGCCAACATTCTCTTGTGTTTGAATTCTCACTTAACATTTGAAAAGAGCTCGCCATCGAAATGTAAGGAAAACAAAAAAAATCGGAGAAAAGAAAATTCGACAATGAGTTTTCATTAGGGCGTAACCAGGGACCTGGCGGACAGCGATTTTCCTGTAGCCAACATCTCTAACGATCAAATGTCAAAAAATGCATTGTTTGTAAACAATGCTGGCGTTCCTACCCGTAGTAACAAACGTCAGACGTGCCTTATTCAAATAAGGCCCGTGATATGTTGCATACTGTCAAACGCTAGTAAATAGGATAGCGTTGCCAGGTCCCTGGGCGTAACTGAAACACGTAAACAATGGATTCTTCTGCAAATTTCTTCTTGAAATTATCGTGAAGGATTAATGAGGGGGTCGTTTCAATGCCGGTAAATTCGGGGAAGAATAGGCAATAGGCTAAAAAAGAGATTCGGTTTCGATGTTGGTAGTTTGTTTTGATTCCCTTTGAAGATATTCATTAAAAAGCATAGTGAAAAGTGCCGCGTAAAAATTAAATTGTTTGGAGCGAAATAGTGGCAATAACTCGCGATGTGAAGTGAATTCTGTGGGTTTCTTCCGGTTTCCAAAGAAAGATAATATAAGGCAGAAATGGCTTGCATTCGGCGGCCTTTCGGCAGATTTTCAGATTCTAGGAAGCCAAAGGCTGTGCAGTGTAAATACAAAATACTATAATTTGTTTACTTCATTACTAATTATAACAAATATATCCAGTTACATTTTCTTGCTAGTGATCTCTAGCCTATGAATGTTATAATGTTTTGAAAATTGGAAATATCTTCTCAACACCATTGGATCCCAGTAGTGAACAGCAGTTTCTGCTAGAACCAAAGATGTGAAGAGAAAGTATCGATAGGCCCGATAGAGCTCGGCAGGTTATGAAATTGAGCGTAGGGCTTTGTTTTGGCAGTATTTCGAAGTAAACATAGACATCTTTGCCAAACATCCCACTGCGGGGTAGGTCATGGCAGGGACGGATCCGCCACTTTGGCTGGCAAAAATGTCTATATCTGATCGCGCTCAAACACCGCCAAAGGCACAGAATGGTTCTAGCGATGTGAAATCTCTGTTGAATGGATACAAATTACTTACTTTTGGGTAGAATTTTACCATGGGATCCGTGGGATTGAGTGTAATCTCCTAGCAGGATTACTTGTCGTCGGAAATTAACGATAAGACATTTCATATCCCAATTTTGAGACTTTGCTCAGAACTTTATAAAAAAAACATTTATTATCAAACTCTTTTACTTGTTTATGCAAAACTAAACTATTCACTGTAAAACCACGGACTAATTACGGACCTCGGACAGACAATTTATTCTTGACGCAGCAGATAATAATTTTCAGTGTATCAAGTTCCATATATACTAGAATATCATCAGACCAGTACTAGAAAAATACAGCAACACTGTTTACAAGTTAGTTAAAACTTCGCCAACACTGTTCTTAAAAAAAGCGAGTCAGCTGTAAAATTCGATTTGAGTATACGTTCGTCGTACGATTGGAACCGGGCATGCTTTACGATGGATCCGAAAATGTACAAAGCTGTAACGGAAGCAAGATCAAGATCACCCCAGCTCATGATCCTGGCGATTACGAAGTCGGTAAGCGTCACAATGTACGGTTCATAACGATTTTCACCGACGACGGTTTCATCACCGGGGATTACGGTGAATTCACCGGAATGAAACGATTCGATGCCAGAAAGGCGATCATGGCTGCCATCCAAGCAAAGGGTTTGTACAAGGTAAACCGTTGATAATCCGAAGGTCGTATTGGTTTGTTCCCGCTCGAAGGACGTCGTTGAATCGCTGATCAAGCCTCAATGGTACGTAAAGTGCGACGAAATGGCCAAGAACGCAACGGAAGCCGTGCGCTCCGGGAGCTAAAAATTATTCCGGAAGTGCAGAAAAAGACCTGGTGCCATTGGATGGACGAAATCCGTGATTGGTGCGTTTCCCGTCAACTAATGTCATCGATCCGATGGATGATATCACCGAAATTTCTCTGGATGGACTGCACTTGCAGAAGGCCAAGACCGGCCAGAAGCAGGATTACCCGAATGGTATTCCGGAGTACGGAACGGATGCGATGCGATTTGCCTTGTGCGCCTGCAACACCCAGGGACGGGACATCAACTTGGATATCATGCCTGTCCAGGGCTATCGCTTCTTCTGCAACAAGCTCTGGAATGCAACCAAGTTTGCATTAATGTGCTTTACTGGAGAAGAACGGTACGACGTTCTGCAGGGGTTGGTAAGTTTGACGGAATGCAATTTTAAACAAAACATTAACTCAATCGTAACTCTACAGACTCCGAGAGCAACATAGACCGCTGGATTTTGTCGCGGTTGGCCAACTGCATCGACGTGTCCATCAAGGGCTTTGAGAAGTACGAATTTGCCCAGACTACCAGTGCGTGATACGACTTTTGGCTGTACGATCTGTGCGACGTATATCTACACGGGTAAAAATCCACACATATTTATTGGCAAAAATTCATGTTAAATTCCACATAATGATCATTTGTTCACACATAAACAAAACCCCCCGAGAAACACATATGAAGTTTATGTGGCAAATGAAAAGTATGTGTGGCCACACATATTGGTTATTTGTACACATAGAAAGTATGTGTGGTTACAAATAAATATCATTTGTTGCTCAAATTGCAAAAAACCATGTGTGGGACACATAGATATTATCATTACTTTTTTATCAGTGTAGAATGCTTGAAGCCAGTGTTCCAGTCCGGAACAGAGGAAGCTAAATCCTCGTCTCAGAAGACGATCTACAGTTGCTTAAACCTTGGACTGAAGCTCCTGTCTTCTTTCATGCCTTTCATCACCGAGGAACTGTACCAGCGATTGCCCCGTGCCAATGTGGACCAGGTGGCCAGTATTTGTGTTGGCTCCTATCCGGATCTTAAGTTATGTATCAATAACTGCAACATAAGTTGGTTAATTACAAAAACATATTCAATAAAAAAAAAAGCTGGTTCGATTGACGTTATAAATTACCTGATTGTTTGTGAATATTAATGCTTGATTCTTATAGCTGATCTGATGATGAGTCAGACGAAAACCCCATCATTGTGTCCGACTCCTCTTCATTGAATTCTTCGAACTCCGATGGGTAAAGATCTTCGCTGCTGCTATCTTCAGATTCCGCGTCATCACTTGCTTCGTATTCTGATTCTATCAAAATAGTCATTGGGAAGTGATATTGCCAAAACTAAATGGCTATTCAGTATGCTTCAACGGATATGAACTGTCTAATTGGTTCGTTTATTTGTAAGCCTCAGACGCGTGTTACACTTTGCGGAGCCGATAATCAATATTGTTATTTACAATGCATTGCTTTTTTATGTAATTAAGTGGTTATGTAAGAGTACTCTGAGAAAAATTTCATCGTTGTACCACAGAGAACAGACATTGATGTCCATATACAATTTCTTGAAAAACGCGTGTAAAAGTTAATATGAGCAGCCGGTATAAAAAGCAAGTGCAGAGAAAAACAAACAAATCTTTTCAGGTTATGTGCTAGGCTTTTTACTGATAAACATTGACATGACAGTTATCGCACAACTGCAGCGCCGCCTACCAGGAGCATAACGACATACATTTGAAATGTCGGTTTAAAGTTTTACACAAGTGGTAGATCGAAGAGGAACGTCTGTTCTCTGTGGTTGTACCGACAATTAAATCATGGTCAGGATGACTATCGCATATAATGGTTTCAATAACCATGAAAATGGTCGAATTTACCACGTTCATGGCATTTTTGACTATGATCATGGTAACAAGGACTATTCCGACATTATGGAAAATGTTGCATCAACTATTTGTAATGGTAGTTTTGACCATGATCATAGTCGGCTCAAAGTCACTATACTGCAATAGTCATCCTAACCCCCAATAATGGTAAAATTGACTATCAAATTCCTCTCTGTGTAAGAGGTAAATGGGTCATATCATCGTTTGGAAAGGGCTATGGCAGGTAAGGTTGTTTAAGTTAAAACATGCTGCTCGCCCCTTTCAGGAGCTAGGCGTAGATAGTTGACCAATAGCTTGCTGGGCAGGTACAAGTAGCACGGAAACAAAAGGATAGTATAACTGGGATACAAAGGCAGGGAATTTATTAGAGTGGACGGGAGGGGGGTGATGACATTACACTCTTAGATGCGACAAACAAAGGAATTCGTAAATCGCTTGCATGTAAGGAAGACTACGCATTCCCAAAACATCTCTTACCTCGAGAAACGGTTGTCCAACTCGGGCCACTAGGGTATCCAATAGTCGTGCTCTGGAGGCATCATTATCCGGGCAATGCCAAACTGCGATAGCGATGTCACCATAACCGGTTCCGCACCTACATAAATTGCTATCGATGAGGTTAATTAAATAATAATCCACACATATTTATTGGCAAAAATCCAAGTTAAAATCCACATAATATTCGTTTATTCACACGTAAACAGAACCTTCTGAGAGACACACAAGAAGTTTATGAAGCAAATGAAAAGTATGTGTAGCCACACATAGTGGTTATATGTTCACATAGGAAGTATGTGTGGTTACAAATACATATACATATGTTGATTATATTACAAAAAATCAGAGATGGGACACATAGATATTATCAGTGCTTTTTTAACAGTGTACACACTTAGAAAATGTTACAGTATGCGTTAATTTTTTAACCGAACTTCCAACAGCTGAGCGTTCGGTAATCTGTTCGGTATACCTGTATGTGTTCGATAATATGTTCGGTATAATATACGGTATATTATAATTAAATCAATTACCGAACGTTCGGTACTCGAATATTTTGATGAAGTGTCAAAAAACACCGTACAGTTCGGTAACTGGAGATTTGATGATCTGTCAAAAAATACAGCACAGTTCGGTAATGTGTGTAGTCTGGTATCGAACCGTTTCGGTATTGTTTTGTTTTTATTTAACACCAAAATATGAAAATGTTTTAATTTCCGCATAACGAAAAACTATTTGCTATGTAGTCAAAACTATATTTCGAATGTAAGATATATAATATATAATATCACAATATCATAATATATTATCACATTTTATGTTATTGTTATCGAATAGTTTAATTTTATTTTCACCATACAACCCTAACATTAACGCATATTGTTAATGTATGCCATATTGTCCTTGAAAGGTTTTTTAATGTCTGCACTCGGTCTGGATTATATACCAACTTTTTGGCATAGAGTACAGCAAAAAATTTGTTCGTGAAAATTGCCATTTTTTATGGTAACCTAACTCAACCGCCTACTCCGCATATTGTTATTTAGCCTTTTACCATCTGACATATTGTTAAAACTATATAGGAGATTGTTAGTTTATAGTTGTCAAATATAAGGGTAAATGCCGTAACAATAACGGAAACGGTCGTCAACAATGAGGGAAATGGTCCAGGAATGGTTTGTGATTATGCGGGTTGAAACTTTGCAAATCACCTTCTGCAACACAACCGATTACTGGAACCACGAGACTTCATAGAAAATGGCCAACAGTTTGACAGTTAATAATACTTTACCGAGCTTCGGTAATTCAGAGTTCGTGTTACGTTTTGTTCGGTAAAGTGCTTCGTATTCAGTGATTGTTTGTTTTTACCGTATGAATTGTATTTTTATTCTACCGAATACGGTAAATAAAATACAACATAACTGATCTTTCGGTAGAGTGTTACAAAATTACGTAAAATAATTTTTGTTTACCGAAAAATCGGTAATTTTTAATGCTTACCGAAATTTTTTTTACCGAAAAGCAAAATCGAATTTAAGTGTACATGCGTTTAGCGAGTAGTGGTTGAACATAAGTCTTGACATCACACGAATGAAACCCCGACTTATATCCAGACCTTTGAACCACGGTCTCGACGAAACATTTGGAATAATGGAATGTAACCTAATAGTTTTCACATTCGTCCTATTCAAAAGTCGCATTTAAATTAAAATCTTCGATAGCTATTGACTAGAAAACAATTTGGCAGCGCTGCTGTCCGGGCTAGTCGTTTGTTTTTCATTCATAAGATCAAAGCGCAGTGTGCCCGGCCATACAGCAAAAGAGTGTTTATATTTTTATTTTGAAGATCGCAGAACAGTGTGACTGACAGCTAGTGCAAAGATTCCAAAAGGTAGTTTCAAGGAAAAAAGGAGTGCTCCATTCGACAGGAATAACAAAAATAACCATCTCAAAATGGATCTACTGGGTTCTATTCTTGGATCGATGGACAAACCACCGTCCATGGACAAGAAGGAGAAGGAGCTTATCGAAAGTAAGTCGCTGGTTTGATGAAAGGTGTTGAAGGATTCACTCACCCGCGAAAATCGTGGTCTAATTTTAGAGCAAAAAAAGGAGCTGGAGCAGCACCGGAGCAAGGAACGGGACGAGCTAAATCGCTTCCGCAAATACGCCGAGGAGCGTTTGGGTCGTTTGATCAAAGATCCCAATCGACCGTACATGGAATTTCAACCGTTGGATAAAGTTCACCGTTCCGTGGTGTAAGTTTGATGGTCTTAGATAAACTGCGCGTGATCTAGAGCTAACAAGAGGATATTTTCAGACATGATATTGCTGAAATTGGTGGACTGGCGGCCCTTAGTTTCGGAGTCGATGGCGTGGATAGGTACATTGTAGTGTATAAGAAAGAGCATCTACCTTCCGAAGAAGAACTGGCAGTTCGTAGGAACGGAGATCCTTGGAATAAACAAACTGCTGAGCAATATATCGAAAAGCGGAAGCATCAGAAGTTGCTTGATGAAGAGCGCCAGAAGAAACCCTTGGACGAGAAGAAAGTCACGGCTCCGACAACTAACTATAAGGACAAGTACGTTCATCTGATTGGCCAGGATGCCGCTCTGGAGGCAGCGAAGAAGACCGAGACGAACAAATCCTACGGTTATGGTAAGCGCGTTCTGTCTTGAATAGCTATAATGGGGGTACTTTAAGGGTTTTCTTTTGCAGTTCCTAGCGAGAATAAGCGCGACATCCGCTCGATCGAACAAACCATGGCCGACATCCAAGCAAAGAAGAAACTTAAAACCCAGCATCTAACGCTGAGTTCAGAACCGGAGGTCGACAGTTGCTCGACAGCATTGACCTAGTTGTTCATTTAGAAGCCAAAGAACTTCTTTTTAATCGACACGCTGTATAGAACGGTGAACCAGTTGAAATTTTAGCAAATAGCTTTATACTTTATTGTAAGTACCTACTATTAGAACTTAGTTTTAGCTTAACGTCCACCGGAAAGAGAGTTATGGAATCGATTTTTAGATTGCAATCAGCTCAATTTTCACAATCAAAGCATGTCCAGCTCAGGATATGAGTTAGCAATAAATTACCCTAGATTTGACTTATCAGAGTCGCGTGACTCTTGTCGTTCTTCCACGAATTCAACGCGATCACCATTGTAGGAGTTACAACTTATTATTACTAGATGAAAATGAAGTGCAAACATACTTAAATAAAGATGAAATATATGTGTATACTACCACATGAACACAGCTTTCTCGCGCAGTATCCGAAGTCCGTAGCGGGACCATTCGGCCTCGGTTAACCACAGTTCGGTGGCACTTTCTAAACAGGACATAATGGCCGCACCCTTCCAGGCCGTAATCTCCGCGTCAATGTCTTTCGAGCTGGTCACAATGTTGTGCTCCGAGCGGTACATTAGCGGAATCTTCAGAGCTACCTTGTTTTGCAGCCAATTGCTAATGCCGGTGAATTTCATACCACCGCCGACAACCAGGATGCAACCATACATTTTGCGCTTCAGTTCGTCATTAGCTAGAATAGAAATATATAGATACATATGGATGTTTCCTGCACAATTAAGTATCTACTCACGGCACCGCTCAATGCTTTGCAGCACCGCCTGATCAATGCCAATCATCTGACCACCGGGAAGTATGAAATCCTTCTCGTTCAACTTTCCTTCCTTCTCCTGCTCTAGTCCTTCGACAACCATATCTTCATCCTGATTTTCCGCATTTGCAATCCCACTCTCGTTGGCCGTCTGTTCCAAGTTTTCCTTCCCCCGTCGTCCCGTTTCGCGTAAATATTGTGCATCGAAACAATCCTCCGAATTGGGCTGAGCGCCGGAGGGTTTCTGTGTTATGGGAATAGACTTGTTTGCTCCCGTCACGGATAACAACTCAGTGTGGAATAATCCTAACGGAGCAACAATCGCTTCGTCGCCGATCTGCAGAGTGAATTTACGCTTTTCCTGCTCAGGTTGATTCACTGTGAAGGTCTTTTCCTGAGCACCACAAACATCCAAGTTCACGTGACAAAGATCTTCTTTAAGCTGTTTCAGTAGAAAAGCATCCTGGGGTCGGCTTTGATCACATTCTTTGTATGGAAAAGAGCACTTCTGTAACATCCAGAAAAAAGTTTGCGTTATATCCGCGCCACCGTAGGCCAATCGCACCCTTGTGTTAGGATGGGAAATTCCATCTTCCACACAAGACACCGAAGTTTTCTGATCTCCAACGTCCACGACGCAAGCATAGCCGAGACCTGCTCCGAACGTAGCTGACACATGATCCTGCACCAGAAAGCAACATCCGAAACCAATCTTGTTCAACAACAGCGTCGTCAGTTCTTTCAAATGGCCCCTATTGTAAATATCCGGAATAACCAAAACTGCCTTGTACTGTTTCAACTGTTTCAGATCTATGCGTAACTTATGCCTCAACACGAACTCCCAAATGTCTTGCAGATCACACATAACTCCGGACATGGATCCACCGATTCCCTTGTGCAGATTCAGCTCACCTCGCTTTACTGGATAGTGTACATTAAACTCTCCACTGGGATTTAACCACAGCACTTCCTCCCCAAATACCGTGTCACCTGGAAGGTCATCCTTCCAATCAAGCCGAGAACCTTGCTCGTCTTCCGGTGTCGATCGCCGATTGAATGCGGATATTTGCTGTGGTGGAGTCGCATACCTCCTTCGACCATCCGATTGAACGCAAGATTGCAGTGTATGCGATACCTAGAATTTTCAAGCCTTTTAACTAATATAACGATACGGCTGAGTGCAACTTAACTAACCTGCAACCGACAGTCATCAAATTCTGGTAACGGTTCTTTTGGTTTTGCCACTGGTCTCGGAAGAACGTCGTCCTGATATACTTGACCACCCGGCTTGCGCCGGCGACCGATTGCGTGCAGTATGCGACAGGGATTTACGTCCGAAGCTCGACCGATCCGCAGATATAGTGACCCCGGATGAATAACGATGATGTTTTGGGCTTGGAGGTGCTATTTTTCAAGACAGTTTGTTTTAAAAATTTATAAAATTCTATCTCAAAACTAGGGATGTTCTTACCTCCGGCGTATCTTTGTTGTTAGACATAATTATAGTATTTCCTTAGAAGTTTACTTACTGATAATAGGGTTAAGAATTAATATTTTGTAAAAAGACGACCTTGTTTTTTGTCATTTTAATTTAAATCAAAATAAAATTGTTTGAAGTTAGCCCTTTTTAATTTGCACGCTCTAATAGCGTTACTCATGTCAAGTTAAAATAATTCATTGAACTAAAGTCCTGTTCAGACCAGTATATGTATTTCTAGGGTTTTTATTCATTAGGGCGAATCTACAATTGAGAGATTCTCTCCGGGCTCGCTCTCTTTCATTCATTACAGCGCCATTATAAAACTCTCGAGGGATTCTTTAGTACAGATCGAAACAACACAGTGCTGGCTAGCATACTCTACAAATAGTAGAATGAAAAACGTAAAGGTGATTGGAATATGAATAAAAGAGAGCGAGCCCGGAGAGAATCTCTCAATTGTAGATTCGCCCTAATGAGAAAAAAAACCCAAGATCGTCGTGTTTCTATTTATTCACACAGCTATACCCAGGGGGTAAGTTACTCGACCGCCTTGTGTTACCACCCTAAAAAACACAATCCGCCACAATAACGTTTATACAAGGTCCGGGCCACCAGGCTTAACGGTATTCGTGAGATGTGGAAATGTATGGTGGTATTTGTGTTTCCTCACAATGTTGATCTTTTTACACGGCACAGCTGTTTATGGTAATGTCAAACTATCAGTTCACAGTATGGAGTGTTATGGTAGTTTGACGTCGGCGCTCGCTTGCCCAGCAATGTTTACTATATTTTTGCTTCCAACACAAGTAAACTGCCTGGTGGCCCGGACCTTGTATAAACGTCATTGAATCCGCCACACTTCAAACACACTCGCCACCACATGAAAGATAATTCATATCTGGCACCACTTACACGAATCGATTGTTTGTTTTCTCACTGTTTTGTTTCTCTTTCGCTTGCTTTCATGTGATTTGAATGATGCATAAGAGTTTTCGATTGTAGTATTGACAGATAAGTTGAAGCACAGAAACACCTTCCGACACACTGAAACACAAACACAACGTGGCAGAGTGACTTACCCCCTGGCTATACCCTAATAAATTTTGTATGGTTATTTTTCTTAACGACCTATTTAGGGAATCATCCAAACCATTAGATAATTGGTTGGAGGATTTGTGATATCGTTTGTTTAAGGTAACTTTTTATCAAGGATCCAAACACCAAAAGATTCATTGCTTGTAAACAGTAATGTTGTTTGTACCTGTAAGGCCCAAGCGCAATGTGGACGGAAACGAAGAGAAACGGCAACTTTAACAGTAGTTGTCGCAAATGATGTCGATATGTCCAATTGGAATCAACTTGGATCTAATCAGTTTTCCATTCGACAAGCAGGTTTAGTCAGATTGGGCGCTTCCGCTGCCGTCACCGTTCCGCTTCCGCTGCCGTCACCGTTCCGCTTCCGTTATCACTACGTTCGAGCCTGTAGTATTTAACAGACGGGCTGTTCCGTAGCGACGTGCACTGAATCAATACCGAGGTGGCGGTACCGCGAAGGAGGCTGCGTCGGGAACGATTATTTGTGAGGTACTTGCGCTATCTAACGCACTGGTCGAAAGGGTTCCGTGCAGGAAATATCACCCGAGTACTGCAAGCTCAACCGGGTTTCTCTAATAGTAAGAGCCTAGCAGATAAGTGCCCATCTAATGGAGGAGCGTGTGGATAGCGTTAAGTAAAGTGAGTTAGAAACATCGAAACTTCCTCGAAAGATTCCCCGAGGGAGGCGTCGATTATGAGGATTACTGGAGGAGCGTGTGATGTTTTTGTTAAGTGATGTGATATGAAAGCATCGGACCTCGTTGAGTTGCACGTAAAAACTGTCTATTTCAAGCAAATGTGACCCCTTATATAGTGGCCCTAATTCTAATTTTTCGGGTGTTTTACCCAATATACATGCGTTGCTTTCCCTCACACTCTAGATGCACCTGGGTGCGTAAGCTTATTCTATCTTTTTCCCTGTCGGTCATATGTCCCGTAAGGGATCGATTGATGCATCGAAATTTCTCCGGTGTTCTATCGACTTGGGCTGGCTTGCATTGTTCTAAGAATAAGATGCGCCGTCCGTGTTTCTATCTTTTGGTTCGGCTCCTGACTCTCGCCCACGCTCCGTGATGCACATTTATGTCCTTAATATAATCAGTGCTTTCTTTGCTCATTTTCTGTACACTGTGGTCCTAGCGTAGCTTGGTTTTTGTTGTTTCGTGGAAGGCATATTAAGTCTAGTTTGATTCCGGGGAAATATCCCGGCTATTTTCCTTGGTATTGTGACGCAAGGCAGCCTTTCCCGAGGTAATTAACTCTTATGTTTATTGATCCGGTCTTTGTGCCACAACGGCTTCACCTTTTGGGATCTGTTTGTCAGCTATTGCCGAACGTACCGAGTCTGATTGAATTGTATATTTTGCCCTTCCCACGCAACTCGTCATTCTTTTCCTCCGGGATCTATATGCCTTTTTGGTCACCCCGGACTGCACACAGTACACTCGAATGAGAGAAGAAAGTCATTTATCATTTCCTTTATTGCACAGGTATAGGTTTGAGTCAGAGCTACGGCGGTCATAAAGCTAAGGAGAAGCGACAGATTTCGTCACCGTTCTGTGCTGCAGCAGCGAGTATGCCTCTAGTAGGCTGGGTGTATAGAGCGCGCTGCAGTCTTTACTCCGTTCTTTCATGATTGATTTATTGGCTAGATGTAAGCGTTATTAGGTTTTTACCGGTTGTCTGTTCATTTTCGTATTTATTTGGTTCTCCCTTTGGTGAACCTTCTTTGAATGAGTTTTCTGGTTAACATTTGCCTTATTTTTCTTTTCATCCTGACGGGAGCAATGACCGATCGTGGGAATCTTTGTGTGGTTTATTTTATTTGCAAATTCGTTATGTTGCGTTCGTTACAGGGGCCATATTCAAATAAGGCCCGTAATATGTTGCATACTGTCAAACACTATTAAACAGGATAGGGTTGCCATTCTCCTGATTTTTACTGATTCTATTTCCCGTTCACTGTTCTAAATTCGGTTCTAAATCAAGTTTCAGTTGAAAACCGAATTTATCGACTAGCGACAATCGATTTTATTGTCGATCCATACGTTGTCTCTTATGTTGGAAGTAGCGCGTTGTAAAGCGCATTAGATACGTCATACAGCGCACTACTTACGATATAGGGTATGACGTAAAGAACGAGAGTAAAATCGATTGTACGCTAGTCGATAAATTCGGTTTTCAACTGAAACCTTAATATAAAATTGGTTTAATGCCTTGTTCATACTACAGCGTTGTAACATAATACAAGGCTATCTTGATGACATTTTCCTTGTAGATTGTTTTCAAAACACCCTTGTATTATGTTACAAGTCTGTAGTCTGAACAAAGCATAACAGAACACCGCTGAAGATGCCCTTACTGAGTTAAAATTAAGTATACTACACGTGTTTCTATTTGTTGCCTAGTATGTTGATGCAGATGTTAATGTGGCGGCTCATCTTATTTTCAATGAAAAAACTACTTCCTGTATGTCAAATCACAAGCCATCCACTGTGGGTCTGATTCTATCCGGGTGCTGGACACGCTGTTCAAATGGCTGGCCCACACTTACGTTGCGGATGCGATTGCGTGAATTCGACAGATTTCCCATTGGTTTTCTGTCAAATTTACGTCAACGGAACGCAAACGTATCTATAGTACAGAAAATACTAGACTTCGTCGAAATCATGTGCTACAATATCAAAACGACTAGCACGCGGCAGATGGTCAACCGTTTGGTCTCATCAATCAATCAATGCCGATGAAAGCGATTCTGAAGAATATTTTTTCCTCTTATTCAAACTTCTAAATATTATAACGTATATTATATAATATCTTTGCTACATTCATGTTTTACATGTACATACATACATTTGAAACCAGGGGGGTAAGTCACTCAGCCACCATGTGGTAACACCATCAAAAACACAATCCGCCACACTTTAAACACAATCGCCACCACATGAGAGATAAATTCATTTCAGGCACCACTTACACGAATCGATTGTTTGTTTTGTCACTGTTTTGTTTCCTTCTCGCTTGCACTGATGGGATTTACAGAATGCTTAATGTGTGTGGAATCAACGTCAAAAAGGTCCATGGTTGCCAATAAGCCTGAAAGTATTGACAGATACGTTAAAACACAGGAACACCTTCCGACACCCCGAAACACCTTCTGACACACTGAAACACAAACACAACGTGGCAGAATGACTAGCCCCCTGTTTGAAACGTATAATAAAAAAAATCAGTATGTTTTATTAATCAATGTCTCATTATTTTATGTCTCAAAATATTTATTCACAATCATTTTCATGGTTCTCCATTAGAAAAATCTCAAAATGGGTGTTTTTTACCCATTCACTAAATATCCCTAGTTCTAGAAATGTGTAAGAAGTACCCTTTGATCAGAAGTTTACCCTATTGACCCATTAATGGGTAAAAACATTTTACCCATTCAATGAGTTTAACCATTTTACTTCGAAATGGGTAAATTTTTACTCATTTATGGTCACTGGACAGTTACAGTGTATACTACACGTATTTCTATTTTAGCGTTTACTTTTTAAACCCAATTCACACTGTGCTTCACATCAGCGTCGAAAGCAACGGATGTTGATACTGTCAAACGTTGGAGCGGCGCTTTTATCGTACGTCAAATCTCAAACGTCAACCGCACGCCATCTTGGTTTCTTTCTATCTCTTTTTCCGGTTGCACATACTAGTGAAGGTACGACTTTCATATTTCAACAGGAATATTTTTCCAAAAAATCAATGTAAAACTTTGAAAATCAGTCAATAAATCGCACTTTTGAAAAACCATCACTTCAAGCTGTCGACAAATTATAAAACAGTCCTGATTGTGCTGTGTTTTCGAGAGAAAATAAGTGAAATTCTGCCTTGTCCGCGAGGTTAGGTGTTCGGAGACGATTGTACACAAAAACTAATCGGATCGTGTTGTCTGCGTTTTGTGCTCTTTCCAGATGCCAGGAATCACCGTGAAGGACGTTGATCAGGACAAAGTTGTCCAGGGCGTTGCCCTCTTCTTGAAGAAGTGAGCATTTTCTAATGTGATTTTAGTGGATACATTTGATAACAAATCGATGACTTCTCCTAGGTCCGGTAAGCTGAAGGTTCCCGATTACATCGATCTGATCAAGACCGCCAAGTACAAGGAGCTTGCTCCGTCTGACCAGGACTGGTTCTACGTTCGCTGCGCCTCAATCCTGCGTCGTCTGTACCACCATAGTCCGTCGGGTGTTGGTGGCATCTGCCGTATCTACGGTGGTCGCCAGCGCAACGGAGTCCGCCCGTCGCATTTCTGCCGTGCCGATGGCAGTGCCACCCGCAAGGCTGTGCAAGCTCTGGAGCAGATCAAACTGATCGAGAAGCACCCCGAGGGAGGCCGCAAACTGACCAGCCAAGGTCAGCGGGATTTGGATCGTATTGCGGCCCAGATCGTGACCAAGCAGCGAGCTGCCCTGAAGAAGGAAGCCGCTACTCTCGTGCTGGCGTAAGGATTCCGGTGCGAAAAGTTATTTTTTTTCGAGGATGTAAGCAAGCTAAGTTAATATAACAACAAATTCCCACAACAGTGCGATGTGAGCGTGAAGTGTGATTGATTTAATCGAAAGAGAAACGCCGGTTCCAGGAAGGGTCTTGGGAAATGTTGCTGGAAGTGTTTGTTCGCTCACTGGAGGGTGCTGCTTGTGACTTAAAGATTGTGGAATCTGGACATTTTGTGCTGTTATTTTTGTGTTTGCGAATTTGAGCCGAGCAAGATGGCATTTTTAGTGCAAATTAACTGGTTTCAAGTTGCCCATATGAGATTTTTATAAAACTTGTAGATAGGTATTGTCACTTCTACTCGTAACCGTTCCTAATGGATTTCCTACAACAATTGCAAGGCTGGTAGCAAACCACTGTTTAGTATTTAAGTTGCCTTTCGGGCAATCACTATTATAGCAAAGTAAAAAAAAAAAGAATATAATATAGGTATTATCTAGTCACTTATGTTCAGCAACGTTGGGAGTTCGAAAATCTGACACGATTAGATTAATTTCAACCAAATTTTCCCATTTATGTTCACGGCAAAATTGTGGTTAACATATTTATTTACTTAAAGGGTCCGACTTGATGCCATATGATTGTTTATTTGGCAGGCTCAATTGCTATGGATTTACGGAGCCGATATTTTTTTGTTTGAAGTGTAACATGAACAACTCTACTCCACTTCAAGTGGGAATGTGTCGACTACTTGCGGTCTATGCGAGATAAAAGCGTCAAAAACTTGGAGAAAAATATCGACGGATGAGCGTAGCATATAACTTTGAATCTCATCGATGAGTTTTTGCCGCTTGATCGTGCCAATAATTAAGCTTTGTATTTTTAACTATGTTGAGAGAACCACCCTAGTGTGTGGTCACTTACTCTCGCAGTTTCTATCAGCAAGTCCGTCGTTCGCCGTACCATACACTTGTAGGTAGGTGCCGATCGCCTCACGATCGTCTATTGTTTTGCTAAAACCACCTCTACTGCGTAGAGGCAGCAGAACTGATATTTGGTGTGGATTACTGTGGCCCGTTTCTGGTTTCCTATCCTCATCGCCGAAGTACTCCAGTAAAGTGCTTCGTTGATGCAGCGACGAAGAAGAGTTGTCCGGAGCGGTACACTACTGACGCTGGGTCTCGTCTGGTGCAACAAAACCGACAACTTCTGTTTCACCATGCCCGAGTGGAACACAACGTCGGTGATTATAAAACGAGTTGTGATTTCCGACGCGTCCAAGCTTTTCGATCCACTGGGTCTGATAGGGCCAGTCGTCGCCGAAGCAAAAATCTTTATTCAGACACTGTGGAAGCTGGAAATGAGCTGGGATGATACGTTTCCAAAAAAACCTTCAGGCCTTTTGGTTGGAGTATCGCCGGAATCTTTGTTCCCTGGAATCCATTAGCACTCTGCTATGGGTTGGGTATACCCAGGAATGGCATGGATTCTGCGACGCTTCGGATAACGCATACGGCGCTTGTTTGTACCTCCGATATACTTACGCGGATGGCTCTGTGCGTGTCCAGCTAATGATGGCTAAGTCACGAGTTGCGCCACTTGAGGACCTGAAGAGGAAGAAACGTAAACAGACTACGCCCCGTCTCGAATTGTCATCTGCTCTGCTTCTCAGCCATCTTTACGAAAAGGCCAACCAAGCCACCTCACTAGTAATTCCGTCGTACTTCTGGGCGGATTCCAACATCGTCAAATTTTGGATTGCGTCGGCACCATCGCTATGGCAAACCTTTGTGGCGAATAGAGTATCCGAGATTCAGCATCTGACGAAAGGTGGTGTGTGGAATCATGCCGCAGGAATCGAAAGTCCAGCTAACGTTCTATCGCGCGGAATTTCAGCCACACAGATGGAATACCAGCCACTCTGGTTCAACGGACCTGTTTGGTTGCACCAAGGTCAAAGCTTCTGGCCTGTAACCACTGATATCAACGTTGAGCAGATTGATCCAGCCTCTCTTGAAGAACGAGAATCCGTAGCCCTGTCACTGCAAGTCATTTCTCCAAGCGAGATATTCTCGCTACGTTCGTCACTGTTTTCTCTTGTTCGACTAGTGGCTTTAATACGTCGGTTCCGTCACAACTCGAAGAGAACGAACAGAAACTCCAGGCAAATCGGCCACATCAGCACGCAAGAATACGAAGACGCCCTACTGCAACTGGTTCGCTTATCGCAAAACGGAATGCTTTCCCCAGGAGATTGCAAGTCTTGCCCGTGGAGGATCAGGTTAAACATACTTCGAGATGGCATACTCCGCGTTGGCGGCCGGCTCCGGAATGCAACTGTTTCGAAAAATCGGAAGCATCCAATGATCATTAATCCCCGTCATCCCTTCGCCACGTTGGTAATCTGCCATTACCACGTAAAGATGCTTCACTCTGGACAGCAAGTCGTCATCGCGAGTGCCAGAGAACGATTCTGGATCCCCAACATCCGAAACTTGGTGGGTAAGATTCTCCACGAATGCGTCACCTGCTTCCGAGTCAGACCCAGATGTTTGGAGCAGCTGATGGCCGAACTGCCACCAGAAAGGGTAACACCGGCACCGTCATTCATGAAGGTTGGTGTGGATTACTGTGGCCCGTGTCTGGTTTCCTATCCTCATCGCCGATGTACTCCAGTAATGTGCTTCGTTGCAGTTTTCGTGTGCCTAGTCACGAGGGCAGTTCATGTTGAACTAGTCTCCGATCTCACAACGGAGGCATTTTTGGCAGCACTAAAACGCTTCATCGCCCGTCGAGGGCGTCCACTCCTCATAATGTGTGACAATGGCACGAATAAAACGGCAATCTTATTTAGCGCTGTACCTTGAGACCAGGGTAAATGTTTCGTGTTCGGTCAGTTGTGTCATCATGATTAGCACGAAATCGACCTCTCATGGGATATCTTGAAATCTCAACTCATTCCGAATAATCATGCCCTTGAAAGTAGAATTCTTATGGATGGGATTGTTCTCTTCGAAGTCTTATGGATGGTATCGTTCTTTTCGACAAATCGCATCTTCTTGTATTTTTTAATGAAGTCTTCTCAAAGCGACTTCTATGCAAGAGGTATGCTCAGGCTGAGGGCACGGCACCATTTATCTCCGTTTGTAATACCAATGCTTCAACAACTGCCTCTGATTATCACAGTCGATGACAATCACGTTGAAAACTTTGGCAACATTTACTCTAAAGTGTTATACTATTTTCGGAAAGCTAATGGTCGTTGCATCGATCAGAAAAGACTAATCGATTTCCGTCAACGTTGGAACCGCTGCACAAATATTTTCAAACGTCTTAGCATATGTCATTGACAGGCATCTTCCTAAAAGAATTCGCAAGAACTTGGAAGTCGAACAACCAAACTAATTGCGTTCAATCCATCGAACCAGGATATCGAAGAAACATTGCTAATAATGGAATGTAACAATTGAATTTTCAAGTGTCCCAATAGGTTTGCGAATTCGTAAGGGGACGTTATAAATATATATCACCATTTAGATTGCGTGAAATTTGGATTGAGCAATATGGAGGGACCCACTTATAGGTTATCAAGTAGGATGTTTCGATCAACGAATTCATTTGCTCCAATACAGTAGAAAGATACTAAAGTGAGATATTTGATCGTCCTAAGAGAATCAGCATAAACAGAAAAGGTTCCGTGTGTCGAATCAGCTTGTCACCTTAATACAGAATTATTGAAAAGCAATAGTTTCATCATGTTTATGGAAGGCGCAAGAGTATTAATTGGATACATTGTAGCCAGTTGTGGTGCAATGGTTCAAAGTCCAATAATGGTCTCCACTATGACCGAGTTGAGCTCCCAATTTATGATTTCAAAGTCACAAATCTTGGGCCATTGCTTCTGTAATCCTTGTTTTAGGCTAAAATAAGAAGATCCCAATTGTTTGTTACTTTATGCTCCGAAAACCGTGAGGTGGTAATGTATGAAATTGGGGCACCACTTGTTGACACGAATCCTTCGAACGCTATAGCAATAACACATAGCGGAACGTTTGTACAAAATACTGGACAGATTCCTCGGCGACCGAACTTTTCAGGGACCAATTAGAGGCCAACTCTCAGGCCCCTTTTCTTTCGAGAACAGGATCTCTCAAGACTAATAGCCATCACATTTAGGCTTATTCTGCATGGCGCGTGAGGTGAACCGACTCGCTCTCAAATACGAGGTGACTGTCCATTTGATTTGCACGTAGAGTAATTTCACCCGAGGCGACAATTGATTGTCACCTCGGTATGTTAGAGCTAGGCGTCTCACCTCACAGACCATAGGAATGAATAGGCCTGATCATTCCTCGTGGCAAAGCACCCCCCGCTCACCTAGAAAAACATCATTGACCATGTTTTGTTCCAAAAACAAAACAAATCAAAAACCTGGGAGTCACAATAGATCGGACCTGTAACATTAAAGCTCACTGTTCACTGACTGGTTACAACTGTGCTACGCGATTACCAATCTTGACAATCAGGGCTATTCTGCGTGGCATGTGAGGTGAGCTGACTAGCTCTCACATTTTTGCCTCGCGTGAGGTGACTCTCGTTTTATTTGTATTTGAGAGCTGAATGATTGAAGCAAAGTTACCATGAGAAAACCCGTCGATCACTACTGCTGCATGTTGGATGTGCGATCATCACGCCACGCCCCCTATAATTGGTATAGAATGAGGAGTTAGGAAAGGTGGGCAGCTTCAGCTATTCAGATATATTTGCCAACCTACAACCGAATGATTAGACTTACATCCGGAGCTTTTGTCACCAGTCCAACGCTCGCTGCATTGGCCTGGTGTGCTACCATTCGAGTTGTCTGTCTTACAAAATGTAGGACAACTAACGATTCGACTTCTGGAGACAAATAGTGGTTCTTCAGATCTCCTAGTTGTTTCCCTAACTAACCGGTGTCACTAAGCTGAACATCTAAAGACGCTCTAGAAACACAGATCGTGTATGATGTTCTACCAGAAACTCAACGCATCCCGCAGAGAATTGCGCCGCGAATTGAAATGTGTCGGGATAAGGATGGACGTATTACCTTCGATTGTGAGGTGACCGAAAGATGGAGGCAGCACTTTGATGAACATCTGAATGGAGATGCGATGATAGGTGATGTTAAGGCAGCTCTGCCAGTGGTTTGGAGGTTTTTGATTTTTTTATGCCTACCACAGCACTGTGATACGTACCTTCAAAATATAATTCAAACAGGTTTTGTTACTTCTAGAAAAATAGGAAACACGATAAGTGATTTTTCCCACCTGAAAATTGACGCATAATTGTCCCACTGGGAGCAATTTTTGTTCTAGTGAGACAAATATGCATCCAATTTTCAAGTGGGACAAATCGACTAGGTATTTTTTCCGAAATTGATGTTCTGTACCATGGGACAATAATGCGTCCATCGGCAGAGCTGAAGAACAACAAATCGGTTGTAAGGGATGGTATCGGAGCAGAACTCATCAAAATGCGCCCGGAAAAGTTGGCCAATTGCCTGCTTAGACTGATAGTCAGGATTTGGGATACTGAACATCTGCCCCATCTACAAGAAGGGCGACAAATTGGACTGTGAAAACTACTGTGCGTTCATCGTCTTTAAACCGCCTAAAATGGGCTATCGCAAATCATCTTCCAGCGACTGTCTTCACTAGCAAATAGATTCGTGAGATGTTATCAGGCTGGCTTAATCGAAGAACAGTCTACAACTTTGCGTCAGATCCTCCAAAAGTGCAGTGAATCTACAGCCCCTACGCATAAGATATTCATCGACTTCAAAGCCGCATATGATATAGTTAACCGAAAAGAGCTATGGAAGACCATGGACGAGAACGGCTTTCCGGGAAAGCTGATTCGACTAGTGAAGGCCACGATTGATGGCACCCAGTGCTGTGTGAGGATATCGGATAGATTATCGGGCTCATTCGAATGCCGCAGAGGGGGTTTCGTCAAGGTGATGGAGTCTCTTGCCTGCTGTTCAACATTGCTCATGGTGGTGTTATGAGACGAGCGGCGTTCAAGATGCGGGGATCGATTCACACCAGATCCAGTAAATTTATCTGCTTTGCCGATGACGAGGTCACTGACGGCTGAACATTTGAGGTGAGGCGGTGATAAAGCCGGTTGTCCTTTACGGGCATGAGACGTGAACAATGCTTGAGGAGGACTTGCGACCACTTGGAGTTAAGAATCATCTTTGGTGGAGTGCAGGACGACTATCCTGCGAAAATGGTGTTCGATGGAAATCCGGTTGGCACAAGACCACTAGGGGCACAACGACCAAATGGAGCACGATCTAGGGAGTATAACGTGCCCACGGAATTGGAGAGGAGCAGCCATTTATTTATTTATTTATTCATATTAGCTCACCGGACTTATTGTCTACATGACACAACCTCAAATTAAAAAAATCGAGTATTACAAATACGAATCGAAAAGTGAGAGAAGATTCTCCAAATTTAAACAATTCAAGCATAACTTTTCAAATAGACGTATCTAACATTTGATAGGAATGAGAAAAATGAGGTTGAAGTTCCAGACAGTGATGGAAAAATCGCATCGATTAACGTTCAATTTTAAATCATTTGCGAACACGCTCTTGGATGTATTTCAATCTGAGTGATCTTCTGCCTAAATCATAGCACTCCAGAGCAGAGAGAGAAAAGAGAAGGAAAAATTGACATCGATCACATATATTTTTGCTCATGCGTTGAATCAGGGGTAGCATTTCGTAGCTCGAAACGAACGACTTTTTGTACGAACGCTTGTGAGAAAAAGTTCTTCGTTTCGAGATCCGCAATACGGCTCCAGGTTTGAATAAGTTGTCGAGAAGTATCTTCTTCTTCTTCTTTAGCATTTTAAGCTTATTGCTTTCACAATTAGCTTATTGCTTGCTCTCAACTTAGTGTTCTAAATGCACTTCCACAGTTATTAATTGAGAGCTTTCGATGCCAAGTACCATTTTTGCATTAGTATGATTGTGTGGCAAGTACAATCATACGCTATGCCCAGGGAGTCGAGAAATTTTCCTTTACGAAAAATTCCTAGCCCAGACCGGGAATCGAACTCAACCACCCCCAACATGGTGTTGCTTTGTAGCTGCGCCTTTACCGACTGAGCTAAGGGAGGACCCAAGAGAATTAGAATCGAGAATTATAGAATAATAATAAGAAAACACAAACTTCCTAGAGCATAACTTTAATGGCCCATCAATCCCTTCAATAGGTCTTCACATTGCATATTATCATACTCCACTGTTTCAACATTTTGCAGCTCCACCAAAACAGCTTTCTCCATTTCGACCAAAATGGCTGGTTTCTTATACTGAAATGATCGCAAAACCTTAGTTCAAAATACATCAATTTAAAAGCGAATTTCCCCAACTTACCGATAAGATCAACGTGTTGTGCTGATGCTTCGCCGTTAAATCCTCTACCTTTGGTGGAAATTTACACCTCTGAAACTCGTGAACGACAATCTTCTTGAAGAATTTTTTGTTCGAAGTCCTAACCGTGATTGTCCGGGCGTCGCCTTCGCACGTTATCGTGTAGGTTGACAGCGGGTATGGCAAATTTCTTATTCGCCACTCGATGCAGTTCCGCGTAACTCGTTTGGAGAGGACCGGTTCCGTTGGCGCTTCCAGTAGGGACAGTTGATCACTCTTCAATGCTTTCGGTATCGGTTCACCGAGCTCGACTTCCCAGTCATCTTTTCGCAGTAGATCACTTCGAACTTTCCAAGCGCGCCGAAGAACGCAACCCGTTTCGGTGCTGTACTCCTCTGCCATTTCGGTGCCATCGGCGAATTTGTAGTGAATTTTCCTGATCGTGCCCTGGATTGCCGATGATTTCTCGGAACCACGAATCTTGGCCAACCACTCGACGTACGACATTTTGCAGGGTGCTGAGCTTTCCGTTTTACTAGAAAATCGTTCCAAATTGTTCCAAACAGACTAGAATATTGCCATGACAATATCACCACTAAAGTGTTTACGGCTCTCCTGACGGGACGGTCGTTGCTTCGAAATACAAAACAGTCGTTTCCGCCGGTTTGTTTTCATGGAACAGTGTTGCCAAGATGAGACATTCGTGAAACAACAATGAATTCAAATTTAATAATTACATTTCTTTAAATTGCAACTTGTTGAGTCAACTGATCCGGGTCAAGGAGAAACCAGTATGAAATTGCAATAAAAGCCTATTTGTTAGCTAACTTACATATCAAGGAGATCACGACACGTTTAATTATTGCCTGGCCACGATTTTTGGTTTCTTGTTTACTGCATGAACACATGGACAAGACTGGGAACACGCGCACCACGTGCATTTCGGACGAGAGAGAAAATTTTCCAAATAAATTCATTCGAAGAGAGAACTGTCAAAAAGTGCATTGGCTGTTTGGGAGAATAAGAGAAGCCTCTGCAAGAGCTTGAGAGTGAGTGCTCTCGTTACCTTCCTCCTTCGATGCACCTTTTGTTTTGCGTTGTATTCGCGGAAAATAACAACCGGATGGATAGAACTTGTTTTTGGTCATTTTTAATAGGGAAACAAGAAACATTAATTTGCATGTTTGAAACAGTGATTTCACGTGAGAATGCTTCTAGTGCTAGTGATGGAGAACATGTGTAGACGTTATGTTTTGTGATGAAAATAAGATGTTTTTTTCAAAAATTGGTTTGTCGTTTAAAAGTTTTCCCGGAACGGGTGGTATAGCAACGAAACTCACTTATCCTTTCTCTCACCAATCCATGTGTGTTGGGGGGTGAAAGCTCGACCAAGTAAGCTTTATATCGCCCTCTCTGAGGTGCAAGTGTATACAGAAGTGTTACGTCTTTATTGTGTTGTTTTTGTCATGATAGTCATGAGGTGCAATAGCCGAAGGGATGGTTGAACTTTCCGGGAAAAGCTTTCGACGGGGAAGTGCTTGGCGGTTCACGCTCGATGATAGATGTTGACCCTTTGCCTTTTGTGGTCAATATTGTTCAACCGGAACTTTGAAAATTGAATCATTTCACTGATTTCTTTACCGTTGCGCTTTAAATTTCATCAGTGATCTATCGAGGCATTGAGATATACCAAGCACATTCTTCTAAAAATAAATCATGTTTAGAGGAAAAATGCTTTCATGAATGTTCCGCAGCTTCCCGAAAACCATCACCTTTTATGTTATTGTCCCATATGTTTCCGACACATGCGCACCAATTTCGTTGATTTTTTGCCAAGAGTGAACTCGTCCTCTGTCCCAACGTATATTTTGCTCTGCTATTTTCTTCCGCAGCTTTCATAAATTCCTCAGCACTAGGCCAGACAGGGCACGCTTTTGGCACCTTCTATCTTTCCAGTAGGTAGACCTAAAGATAGACATACCTAAGAGTGAAAATAAAAAATGTAGAAAATTTATACCATTTCGTTCTTCTCCAGTTCGAGTAATATACCTCAGTGGAAATTTATTTCGGAAGAAAAATTAAAGAAGTCACCGGATTATTCAGTTGGAAGAGATGGGCTGTGGCCACCAAGAACGAAAAGAAGTTCGATATAGAGTGCAGTGAAATGTGAGAATCAAAATTCGAAGTTCAAGAGCTCGGGAATAGTGTGAAAGGTTCCGCGGATCATTCGAGGTCCTCGAGTAGGTGGATTATGTCGTCGCATCCCGAATACGACAGCGCCAACCCGGAGGAAATTTTTTACTCAACCTATGAACCGTCAAAGGAAGGTACGGGTGGTCACCAGCAGCCTAAGCTCAGTGCAATAGAGTATTGGGCGAGAACCGAGAAAACGATATGCGAAAAAATCAATGACATAAGGATGCTTCCTTTATGTGGCCTTTTTTTCTGTTCATCTTTTCTGCTCTATTGATGCTGAGATTTCACTGGCCTTTTTTGTGCCTTTGTCCTGCGGCATAATTTTTTTCATTCATATTTCTAACGAAATATCCTAACACTTGTTTTGGTTTTTATTCTGCTTTTTTTAACTTCTCGCTGTGCTTTCGTGGATAAAAATGCAGAAATACTTGAGTATGCAGCTAAGATAGGCATCGATCCGGATAAGGAAACCAACTTGATTTATCTCGCCCGACAGGGATTACTTCACCCGCTGCCGGAAAATTGGAAACCCTGGTAAGTGTGGTTATCAAAAATTGCTATATCTTTTAGTTGAATCAATACTTTCCATTTAGAAGTCCCATATGAGATAAACTATAACCATGAAAAAAAAATGCAATTTAAAGTTTTCCTTTCTCACGGAGATCGGCTGGAGATGCCTTGAAAATATAGAATATCCACCGGTTTTCACCGATTTCCGAACGAGAAGATGAGAGAGAAGATGAGTTCATAAATGTCAGAAAGCTATTTGCCACCCCATCGTCCTTTCTCTAATGTGTCAAATAGCCTGCCAGAGGCCAAAACATGGGCAGCAAGCAGGGCTGGTCTATTTTTTGTCAGTTGTCTCCCCATCCTCGAAGCCATAATTAGATTTGTGATCAGCTTTTTTAACGCATCTCCCTAGAAGAGTGTCTACATTCACTAGGGCAACCAGTTTCAGATCCGGGGCCTGCAATGAACGAATGTCATCATCGTTTTCAGCAACAAGCATCAAATGGAAGGTTAAATAGCCAAAATAGATTCACCGGAATAATCACCGGTGTATGTTTTTGTAGCTATGGATCAAGAATCTGCCTAAATGGTGAACAACTTTTTGATATATTTCAAAGCACATTTACTTTTGACACAACTAGTTTTCCTTTTTTTTTCTGGAAGCCGACGTGAATTATTTTTCAGAAATTATAAACATAAGAAGGGTTAGCACTCACCATGAGTTGGCTTCATCGCGCTCACGTTTCTGGGTTTGACGCTTTTTACTACAATGCCATTCGTTGGAAGAACTGGTAATGATGTTGAAATATTATATAATATTGGAAGAGGCAAATATACGTTGATTGTTGAAAAAAGAAGATGAAGAGGCAGATGAACTAAAACATGTGTGGGGTTTTAACACCCGAAGGAACGATGACTAGACGGTGAACTTCTCAAATAATTTTATTACTTTGTAGCGCTGTAACATGTTGTCTCTCGCACTTGTTTAGACTGTGCACGGTAAGAATTAAAAACCCACTAATGGGTAAAATTTCACCCATTTCCCCAAAAAGGGAGTCAACCCATTAAATGGGTAAACTCGATTTACCCATTTATGAGTATATGGCATAAACGTCAAGAAATGGGTATTTTTTTAGCCATCTCTAAAAATGATTTTTTTTGAATATGGGTAAAAAATACCCATTTTCTGACATTTGGTAAATCAAGTTTACTCTTTTTATGGGTAGACTATCTTTTTTGTTAACTGAGTAAGGAAATTAAACTAAAGCTACAATTTTATTAAACCTAAGATTTATTTCTCATCATAGAGCCAAACAATTTAGAATTAAATGGGACCGGATTCTTACGGACGTTTTCAACTTATGGTCATGTTTAACATGAGTTTTTTGCTCATCCATATAACCTTGGATGAAGGTTGTCTAGTGTCCGGCTGCGATCCTTCAGACCTGCAATATGAAGAATTATTCTTATACCGTACATATTTATAACACATATTCCTACTTACCCTGCAGCCTCTCGAGCGATGCCTTGTTCAGCTTATTATGGAGTTCATCCATAGTGGGATTTTTAACGAACTTCAGGACAAGGAAGAGGCCAATTCATAGTCAATCACTCTAATGATTTTTTCAGACTACGGAGCTGTAACATGATACAAGGCTATCTTGATGGTGTTTTTCTAGTTGATAGTTTGTATAACACCCTTGTATCATGTTACAAGTGTTACGACACCGTAGTCTGGAAGGTATAAGATGGATGGTGGATGGCAGGACCAAACAAAAGAAAAGTTGAAATATTTTCAATACCCATTCATGGGTAGAAAAATACCCATATTGTTTTCAATAACAAATTATCCAAATGGGTAATATTTTACCCATATTCGTGTTTTTTCATTTACCCATTTTTTGACTGCTGCATACAGGTTTGAAAAATGTGTGAAATTTGACCCATTAATGGGTTTTCGATTCCTAAGCGGCCGAAAACCGAAAACGGAATACCCAGAGAAGGCGCGGAAGATAAGGCAGTACTTTAAGAATAACCCGAACCTTTCCACCCGAGACGTGGCCAAAAAGGTCAATTCGTCGAAGTGGTTCGTCCAGCAGACCATGAAGCGGGCTGGGCTACGTGTTTTTAAGGTCAGGAAGGCGCCAAACCGGACTGACAAGCAAAACGCGGTGGCCAAATTGCGTGCGCGGAAGCTGTACCGTGAGTGGCTGGTCAAGCCAGGCTGGCTCGTCATGGACGACGAGACATATATCAAGGCGGACACCAAACAAATCCCCGGCCTCGAGTCGGGGTTTTGTCGGTACGTCCCGCATGGAGGTTCCGGAAAAGTTCCGGAAGAAAAAGGTGGACAATTTCGCGTAGAAGTACCTGTTGTGGCAGGCGATCTGCGAGTGCGGACGGTACAGCAAGCCGTTCGTTACAACCGGCACCATAAACTGCCCTTCCTCCGCTCTCACCGTGGTCCCACGCTGTTCTGGCCGGATCTCGCTTCGTGCCATTACGCCAAGACTGTAATGGATTGGTACGAAGCGAAGGGCGTTAATGTGGTCCCGAAGGAGGTGAACCAGCCAAATACACCAGAACTTCGTCCGATCGAAAAGTTTTGGGCGATAATGAAGAAGAAGTTGAAGAAAAGCGGAAAAACATTCAAAACCGATGAAGCTTTGAAGAAAAACTGGGAGAAATTGTGTAAGGAAGATGGACAAAGCCTCGCCCAAGATCTCATGAGCAGTGTTAAGAGAAATGTACGAGCATTCAGCTTGGGGGAGGAAATTCAATAAATAAATTATGCCAAAACATAGCTAATATATAGTTGTTTAATCCTTGAAAATTTGAGAAGTATCCGATTGAAAATGAATTTTTGGTGATCATTTTTGTGTGTCTCATTTTTCCTGAGTCCAGTCTTTATACTTCAAAGGTTTGGTAATAAACAAGATCAACCACTGATTTAATTGTATTATCTTTAAATTTAAATTTTTTTAATATAAAAAAATTCAAAGTTTTTTTATATTAATAAAATTTAATTATTTTTGTCGTGTATGGCGAACTTTTAGACAATTATATCGCCTATATTTAAAAAAAATTTCGCCCAAAACTAAGATAGACATATTTTGCAAATTGACTTTAAATTTTTACATTTTTTTTCATAAGAGCTAAGGCAATTTTCCGGAAGTCACCCATACATCACTTTTTTGTAAGTATTTTCCTTTTGAGTTATGTTGACATGAAAAAATTGTTGTTAGAAAAACTTTTTTTTCCTTAAAAGTGCCCATCTTGCAATGTATAGCGAACTTTCTGACAATTATATTGCCTTTTTTAGAAAAAAATTTCGTCCAATTCTAAGATAGCCATTTTTTTTGCAAATTGGCTTTAAAATTTAAAATATTTTTTTTAGCGTGTAAGAATCGATTTTACAATTTTTATAAAAGTTAGGACGATTTTCTAAAAGTTCCATACATCACTTTTTTGTAAGTCTTTTCCTTTTTGAGTTATGTTCATTTAAAAAAAATCGATCAAAAAACTTAAGCCCTTTTCAAACGGTATTCTAGATAAATTTTGGAAAAACAAAGTATGCAAAGTTGCTTGAAAAGACATAGTCTACCCACCCACAAAGTGTCATTGGATTCTGAGAGGGTGCTGCCAATCACGAAAACGAGTTGGCGTGAGATTCGTCTGTTATAAAACGGATTATTTTGTGTGGACTATTTCTTGTACGGTTATGTTGCTTTTCTTTTTGTTTAAAAAAATGAAAAATGTATTTGACGAAGTTCTTTACAAACGGATTACGATGAGTTTTCTATTTTCTTTTTTCAACCTTTTTTCTCACTTTTATCAACACTACAAACTATTTTGTTCGTCACGATGATGATGATGGAAATTTGTTTCATGTTGTTATAGTTTGAAAAATAAATAAAGAAAGCAGTTTACAAAAGTTTTAGGCCAAAGACTTCTTTTAGAATTTATAAAACCAAAAATTCCCTTTGATGCTTGATAAGATACCATGAAATAGTAGTGGGTTGCCTGTTTGATTGTCGGGGAATTCCTTGTCAATTCTGTCGTCGTTGAAAGTAAAAGTTTGACTAGGGCCGGTTCAGGTTTTTTCGGGGTGGGGATTTTTTCGCGTTCCCCGTGTGGGGGTATCCCTGGGGCGACCCTAAACAAACGGGGCGGTCCCAATAGGGGCGGAGCGGGGGGGGTGGGGGGGGGGGAAGAAGGTTGGTTGTTGTGTTGTTTTATGATAATGTGGTAGTGTGGTGTGTGTTGTTTTAGTTGAAGGAGGAGTGCGTGGGGGGTGGAAATGTGGGGAACTTTTGTGGATAACAACAGCATTTTTTTATAATATTGTTGTGGAAGCAGTGGTGCTCATCCTGCGGCCCGCCGAGGCGGCAAATGCGGCCCGCGATAGCATTTGAGAAATATGAGAACTTCATTGAATATGTAGCTATTTGCTGTTCGATTTGAGTTGCATTTCTTACTGTGCAATAATTGTGATTCTCATAGTTTTATGTGAACAATTTTTACCGTGCTTGTTACACAGATGATGAATGACCAAAAAGGCGGGATAGAAAGAAAGAGAGAATGCAGTCATATTTTCGCTCCCGCAACCACAGGTTCATTCACTTTCACCATTCAGTGTCTGTTGTCAATTGGTTCCGTTCTGTAGTCGCGTGCGTAGTTCTGAGAAGTTTCGAGCAATTATTCAGTGAAAATGGAAGCCAGCACTAGCAAAAAACGGAAAGTGGCTGATGAAGGACGTGTTTTCCAGGAGAAGTGGTCTGAAATGTTTTTCTTTACGTGCATTAATCAAAAACCGGTGTGTATGATTTGCAACGAAGCTGTTGCAGTTATGAAGGAATTTAATGTGAAGCGTCACTACGAGTCGAAACATGCGTCAAAAATGGATAAATATGTCGGTGTGGCGTGGGCTGAAAAATGTGCTGAGTTCAGGGGAAATTTGAGTAGCCAGCAAAACTTTTTTGTGAGAAGAAAGCAAGAAAACGAGTTGTGCACAAAGGCAAGTTTCATTATCGCAGAAAAACTCGCTTCCCATTCGAAGCCATTTTCTGATGGCGAGTTTGTTAAGGAATGTATGAAAGCTGTGGTTCAAATGATTTGTCCCGAAAAAAGTCGCATCTTTGCGCAAGTGAGTTTGTCGCGGGCGACCATCACCAGGCGGGTTGAAGACATTGCTGAAAATCTTGTGTTGAGTTTGAAGGAAAAAGTTGCCAGCTTTGAATTTTATTCAGTGGCGCTGGATGAGAGCACGGATATATCTGACACAGCTCAATTGGCAGTTTTTATCCGCGGCATATCTAAGAAATTTGAGGTGACTGAGGAATTGGCAAGCCTTTTCCCCACGAAAGGAACGACGAAGGGCATTGATATCTTTAATGCTCTGTGCGCTGTTCTAGAAAAGTTTGATCTACCGCTGAAGAAAATGTCCGGAGTTGTTACCGATGGAGCTCCCGCTATGTATTTTGTTTTCCATCTTATTTAAATTATTCAAGCTTATACCGCAGTGTAAAGACGTGCAAGCCCCTTAAAATTCTTGCCTAAAATGTTGTGCTATTTTGAACGTCGCCTTTTGACAGTACTGGCATTATCACATTTATTATGGACATTTGATGTATTTGGCGCTGGCATCAGGCCGTAAGCTTATTTACTTCTTACTTGAAGGGTTGCATACAAATTGATGCAAAATATTCAGCCTTATCAGATTTACGGCCTTGGAAAATTTAGTACCAAGGATGGTGTTAAATTTTAGGTATTTTTCTTCATACATTTATGTATGTTTAAATTTATTTATTTATTTATGAATTATGTTTGAGCTTGTTTGTCTGTTCTCTGTGCTTAATCATTTTATTACTGAAAAAAAAAGTTTATTCATAGGAAAACATGAAGGTGCAATTGCCCATCTTCGAAAATTACCAGAAGTGTCAGAGCAATTCTCCCAGTACCATTGCACCGTGCACCAGGAGAACCTCTGCGCCAAAAGCGTGGGATTCAAAGATGTCATGAAAGATGTCATCAAAATAGTTAATTTCATCCGATCGCACGCATTGAACCATCGAGAATTTCAGGCTGCAGAATATGGTGACGTACCATATTATACTGAGGTTGGCTGAGCAGGGGAAAGGTGCTGTGACGCGTATTTGATCTTCGGAAAGAAATCGTCGAATTCATGGAGAGCAAAGGTAAATCAGTGAAGTTTTTTGATAATGCGGAGTGGGTGACAGATCTGCCTTTCCTGACTGACATTACAACGCACCTGAACGATTTGAATTTAAGTCTCCAGGGTAAAGGCAAATTTGTGCACAGCATGTTTAATCAAATCAGTACATTTGAAAACAAACTCGTCTTGTGGGAGAAACAGATGAAAATTCTAACTCTCGGAAAATGCAATGTGACGTTGACTAAAAAATACGTTGACGCACTCCAAACAATGAAAAATTATTTTTCTCGTAGATTTGGAGATTTCAAAGCGCATGACAAAATTCTAAAACTTTTTTCTGCTCCATTCAGTGTTGATGCTGAACAAGCCCCAGATAATATCCAAATGGAACTAATTGAGTTACAGTGCGACACGAAACTGCGAGAAAAATTTGATCGACATGATTTGTTGGAGTTCTATGCCAAATTTGTTCCGGAAGAGCGCTTCCCAGAGCTGCGAAATCATGCTCTTTTCGTAGCTTCTTTGTTTGGATCCACATACATTTGTGAACAACTGTTTTCCGTGATGAAGCAAGTAAAGTCAAAAGCAAGAAATAAGATAAGTGATGAACATTTGGACAATTCATTGCGTATTTCGACCTCTAGCATGAAGGCTGATCTCGATAAGCTTGCCCAAGAAAAGTGTAAGTGAATTATGTATTAAAATGCGAAAAGTTTTTTTTTATTGATTTTCAAATAAATTGAATGTGATATAAATCTACATTTTGTTGTTTGTAATTTTTTTTATTTTGGAAGAAAGAGCATTGCTTTACATTTCAGGTACATCTTCTAGTAACGTGTCCTCAAAATAAGCTGTTTTTTATTAATTATTTTAAGCCATTAAAAATAACTCATTGCGGCCCGTGGCATTGGTGCAAAATTTCATTTTGGCCCGCTGCAAGCATCTACCGTGTAAAGCAAATGAAAAGTTTTTGAAAATTTTACATCTGTAGATGAAGTCAGTTTGTTTTATTTATGCATAACTGGTCGAATTGATAGCAAATACATTATCTAATAGATACATCGTCTAGCTCAAACCTTTGTAGGGGTAAGTGGCAGGACCATCATCATTACATCATCATCATCATTCTTTTACGGAGCCACTTTAGGTCGATATGGGTTGGCGGTCTCGCTCACCAATTTCGCTCTTGCAGTAGGCAGTAAGGCTGTTTTGATGTTTTCAACATAATCTTACATCATTTATGATCAGAAAAATGATTAGGCCTTATCCAACCTAATAATTTTCCAGCATGCCTTGTTGTGCTGGCTGCGGTTTTATTTACCATGAAACATATGTTTGAAAATGACTAACAGTCGAAGGTTGTTTTAATTTGCCGACACTATTTACAAACCCTCAAAACAAAGCGTTGTAAGACTCCAATCCAACGATAATGGATAATAAAAAGTGCCAGAGTTGTCTTTTCCCTATATGCGGTACAAGTATTCAATACAAATAAATACTCATTTGCCAAACCCACGGCAAGGTACTAATCGACGATTTCAATTCAAGCGCAACGCCCGCTCTTCACATAATCTAAGCGGTACAAAAATACACACATCTTCCGGTGCGAGATTGGAAGGACAACCCAAAACCCACCCACCACCTACGGTCGATTTAGTTCCAATAGCTGTAGACTGCGAGTCTGTGTGGGCTCAAGTGCCCTGAAGATGTAGAGGAAGAGGCGTACGCTGTTACACACGTACAGAAAACGGTAGGATGCTGTCAACATCATGTACTTCGGCTCGATGGCAGCCATCACCAGTGCGCCAGTGGCAACATATTTTCTCAGCTTGTACCCACAAATGCACCGGCATGATGTCAACCCACATTGGTTATGACGATACATATTTTTTACATATTCCCTGTGCAATATTCTCTAGTCCAAGTGAAACAAGGCAAAAATATGCAACTGCATGCACACCAACGAAATGGGGATGAGTTGATCTCGCCAGCTCCACAGTGAGTAGTGTGTTAGATTGCATATCCTTGTGAATTGCCATCAGGAACATGCAAGGTGACGCACAGAGAAGTAACTATGCAAACACCTGGTCAAAATAGGTTATTTCTGTTGTGCAACTCAGCATTGAAATTATTTAGAAAGTCAGAAAGCTTGCAACTGCCGATCAAGACAAGTCAGATGATGAAATCGGTATAATTATTGAAATGTCGACCTAGTGACGTTTGGCTTGTACATCTGTCATGTCTATTACACACATGCCTAACATATTGGAGTATATTGAAATACGCTTTTCAATTATAAGACCTCACAACACCCATGTTTTCTTATTTTGGCCATGGTTTTGTTCACAATATCCTCTGGGCGACGGCGACGAAACAGGAAACACAATGTCGGATGGTTGAAGGTAGGTAACCAGCAGAGCAGCTCCAGTGAGCAGGCAAATGCAATTCATTAACATTTCTAGATGAATTGCATTCCGTTCCGGGGACGGGATGTGCCGAGAAATTGACTTCCCTGCCAACTTCCGAGGTTGGTTGGTGTGATGCAATGCGTCAAAATGTGTTGTGATTTATTTGCGTTTTCTCGCAATGGATTATCTCCTTCTTCTTCCTCGGATTAATAACTTCCCCCCTAGGTGTTTTCGTAACATAAAACAAGTAGCCTTCGTCGTTATTTCATGCGATTTTCCTGTCACCTGGTGGTGAAATCCACCTAGGCATCGCCAATCATAGCACCCATATTGTTGACAGTCGAACTTTGACAGTGATATCAGCAGTGAAACACCTGCGTTCGATGGTATACTCCGCCGAAACGAAGAAATCCGCCATCGCAGGGCATTTATTAGAACACAGCTAATCCGGCATCTCCATACAAGATCTCGCTTTGTTGAACGAAAGAAAGAGCACCAAGAGGAAGAGCCTGGTTTCGGATGTTCCGCTGAGAAGCTGAAGCGCAAAACCGAAGAGAAAGTGGTGAAATTCGCCCGTGTCATGGGCCGAGAGGGTGGTGCAACTGGACAAACCGTCGAAAAAGTACATCCAGTCTATGGACATCGTCATGCGAAAGCGCAGATGCAGGCCGGCCGTATCGGAGCTGCTGGCCACTACCCAGGTAAGGAGATTTTCCCGGCGAGGCGCGATGTTGTGGTGATGATGGACGATCAGGCATACCTGACCCTGGACGGCAACGATAGGCCAAGGCAAATCGACAAAGATTTTTCATTAGGTCCTAAGTGACAAACGTAAACAATGGCTATTTCCGCGAATTTCTCGTCATTGAAAACTCGCTTAATAAATCCACATGGTCATTTCGAAATGGAAGAGTTCACCTATCCGATAGAGTTGGAGGTTTACATGGGTAGCCTTTGTGCCACGAGAAATTTACGGAAGAAGCCATTGCTTACGTTTGTGAGTTAGGCCCTAATGAAAAATCCTAGTCCCGATCTCATTCCGCCCGTCTTTGTCAAAGAATGTGCTCAGTCGCTGTCTGTTCCCGTCGCAGCAATTTTCAACCGATCCTTGATCGAAGGAGTATTTCCGGATGCTAGGAAGCTGGCATCAATAATTCCAATCCACAAAACACACGAAACACACATTGCGTGGAGAATTATCGATCGATATCTATTTTGAACTGCCTAGCGAATGTTTTTGTGAGTCTATTGCACGACGTACTGTATCCTGCCTTGCAGCCTGATATCCGAACATCAACATAGTTTCGTAAAAAAGCGGTCAACCACGTCGAACCTCACACCCACAGTGTGATCAATGAGCTGGAAAAGCGGTGTCAGGTTGACGCAATCTACGTTGACTTCTCAAAAGCGTTTGACAAGATACCTCACGTATTAGCAATTGAAAAATTGAACCGCCTGGGACTACCTTCTTGGATCATTCAGTCGCTGAACTCATATCTGTCTGCGCGCAATGCTTTTCTCAAAGTGCACGATGCTAGGTCGAATGTATTTGATATGTATTCCTTCCGGCGTCCCGCAGGGCAGTTATCTTGGTCCTCTGATATTTGTTCTCTTTATAAATGATATGTGCGATAGCCTCAAGTCTGGAAAACTGCTCTATGCAGATGACTTGAAGCTGTTTCGCGTGATTAAGTCGCTTGTGGACTGCGGTGCACTGCAAGCTGATATTGAACGTATTTCAACTTGGTGCGAAATGAACGGAATGCAAATGAATGCGGCGAAATGTAAAGTAATGACGTTCACTCAATGTTAGACTACTGTATCTTTTGACTACGAACTGAACAATTTGCCATAAGAAAGAGTCACGTCAATCAAGGACCTTGGTGTAATAGTAAACTACGCTTCAGCTAACACATCTGAGTGACAACTGCGAAAACCAATGCGATGCTAGGTTTCCTACGCCGGAACACAGCCCAATTCAATGACGTGCATGCACTGAAAACCCTGTTCTGTGCTTTAGTTCGCAGTGTACTTGAATATGTAGTGCAGGTTTGGGCTCCGTATCATGCCGTCCATATCGTTCGTATTGAGAGAGACCAGAAGCGCTTCATATGATATGCTCTACCCAGTGAACCTACCGCTATACAAACATCGATGCGCACTCCTCGATTTAAATACCTTACCTTTAGTGTAGCAAATCGATGACTTGGAACCGCAGGAAAAAATTGCGTACCATACGAGAACCTTCTGGCCAAATTTTTCCACCTCCAACGACTTTTCGGAGATGCTCACATGCCGATGGCCTTGTTGTAAAATTGCTGTCCGGTCCTGGAAGCGCTGTGGACTCTATCACATATTATTTGTTGTCGATTAAAACGCAGGTAGACGGTTGTTGCAAAAGTCGGCTGTATACAGGGTGCGGCAGAAAATAATGCACGCACGCCGAGCGTGATCAAATCGGTCCGTGCAAAAATTTCCCGCAACCCGGTGCGTTCCATAAGTAAACATGCAAAGGAAGCCAATTTTTCGGAGAAATCCATGCGGAGAATCATCAAAGAAGACCTGCATGCATCTTCCAGAGCCAGAGTGAAACGCCACTTGATTACGGACCGGGTCAAGGAACTACGAGTGACTCGTTCCAAGAGATTGCTTTCCTTGTTGAAGAAGAAAAAATGATAATCCTGTTCTCCGACGAAAAGCTTTTCAGCATCGATGGCCGCAGAAAATGGAGAACGTTCCGGAAAAAGTGAAATTCAAATTTCAAACCAAACATCCGGCTGGTGTCATGATGTTTGGCTTGGTGGCGTCCAACGGTTTGAAAATGCCGCCTGTTTTCATTGATGCTGGAGTTAAAATCAATACCGGAAATCAATCGGTATTTTAAAGGACAAAGTGCTTCCCTGGGTGAAGGCCAACTTCTCTGAGGACCAATATGTTGTCCTACAGCAGGATGGAGCGCCGTGTCACACATCCAATCGAACCCAAAAATGGTTGAACGATAACATGAAGTTTTGGCCGAAGGATTTGTGGCCCCCTAGCAGTCCAGATCTTAATCCGGTGGATTATTCGATTTGGGCAAATGTTTTTTTTTTCCTTGATTATCGAGCCCTGGGCTGGTTCATTTCCCGTGGTTGTCACACAAATACATTTTTAGGTATTTTCGTAACTTGTCCGGGGGTGAGATTCGAACTCGTGACTTTGACGTAAGAGGTATGGATGTTAACCACTACGCTGGGGTCGCCCCCCATTTGGGCATAATGTTGAAGCCCGAGTCTGCAAAACATCACACCCTGGTGTGAAAACCCTGAAGTCAACCATAACACGCACATGGCAGTCAATGTCGGAGGACTACGTCCGAAAGGCATGCTCTGGCATCCGGCGTCGGCTCGAGGATGTTATTAATAAAAAAGGAGGACACATTGAATAAACTTGTTTAAAAGGACTTTATAAAGATAACTGCACTCGAAAATGTTGATATTACTGCTTGAATTAGTTGAAAATGGGATTTGAAAGAAATAGAACAAATTTTCGCATTATTTTCTGCCGCACCCTGCAACTTATTGGTTCTGGTTTTTACCCTGGATTTTCGCTCGGCACTTGGTTTTGCTATTTTTTGCTTCTTATAAGTCTTCAGGTTGTTGCGCTTCTTGATTATTTGCACCATTTTGACGGAGGTAACAGCCTTTTTTGCCAAAACATGAATCGACATCGATCTGTTCCGATGGATGAGGTTGACTACCTTCCAATCCAATTTTGTGTCATCTAGCCAGGTTTTGAGCGTTAATATCTCAGTCGTTACTCCAATGACTTTCAAAATTCTTGCACCAATCGATCGGACGTATTTCCATCGATTCCAGTATTTGTTCACAAAACTATTGATTTTTAACCTTAAAATTTTAAAAATAATGCAAATATACACCGTCGCCAATTACTTCATTCGTTCAGCAGTAACGAAGCTGTGCGGAGCG
>JAHHFK020002659.1:0-34475 GCA_024533555.2 Aedes koreicus
TCTTCGGGAAGGGTGGACTCTCATACAAATGAAACACAAATTTCAACCAAACATGAGAATCATCCAGCTAACTTAAACACAAAATGTGTATTTCTCGGGCAAGAAGCCTGTTCTGATAGAAGTTTGAGCCCCATTCTTAGTCAAGAAAAAAACTCATTCCAAAAAACAATCGTAATCGTGCCTGTTCCAGTTTCAGTTGCAAGCGTAGCAGCGCTCGCTCCGGGTTCAGCTAGTTATTATATAAAATTTGCCTCTCAGCGGCAGGAGCGAATAAGTTTTTAATCGATCAATTTCCTCCTCGAACTCCCCGGAGGGTTAGGGTTGGAATCCTGTCATCTCCTGCGTGGGTTCCAAAATGGGAGTTATTACCATACCACGTGATACGTGATACTCGCTATATTGGAAGCCGAGATATTCTCTGCACTTTAACGAAAAATTACTGGAATATTGGATAAGACGATGCGGATTTGTATATAAAATAAATCATTTGACAATAGGTCCATACAATTCAATAACAATTAACCTATTGAATGTAAATAAACTTATTTAACACATATCTTATCTTATCTTATCCGAATAAAAAACGTCCAACTGGTTCATTAAACTCGAACAGCTCTTCGACTGCGGTAAACGCTCGAATACATGCTGAACCAACATTGTATCCAAACACAGTTCGGTGACAACTTGGTTGCAGCAACGTACAGTTCCGTTGGTTTCTGTTCGGTACCCCTAACAGTTTAACATAGGAACTAGATCGGGACGTCAGATTCTCTATACAACAGCTTAGCTAAAAGCAACGCCTGCTGTAGTTTTCGACGTCGTTCTAACGTGTCCAAACCCTGTAGTCGGCATCTATCAGGATACGATGGCAAGTTCTCAAGATCTCGTCAAGTTTTAGGGAGCCAAACGAATGAACCACTTCTGAACTCGTTCAATTCTGAGGCAATTCACGTGACCTGGTAAGGATTCCATACCACAGATGCGTTTTCCAAAATTGGACGGAAAAAGCGCACCGTACATTGAGCTCCAGCACTTTGCAGCCTTTTGCCACCTTGGAAATAAGGCCCAACTGTCGAGTTGCTTTTGATATGACCACGGAAAATTAAATTTTCCTAGTTTTCCAATTACAATCGCTCTTCTAATACGCTCGTAACAGTGTGTTTTTAAATGGAGAAAAATTAAAAAAGTTTATTTTTTTATTCAAAGGAATACGGGACGGACTAACAACGGCAACTATCACTTCGCTTTTGTAAGATATTTAAATAATAAAGCTTGGAAATTTGCTTCTGTCTTTATTGAACGATGATAATGGAACGAATAGATAAATGTTGGATCATCAGTTATGCTTGCTTTGATGAGAAAAGCCTTGGTTGCATAGCACCACCACGAGTCGCTGCCAAGTTATGCGCAACGCCTTGAAGCACAACTTCAACGCAACACCTTCAATATGCCACAGCTTTCTTGAAGATGCTAATCTCAGTTTCCACAGAAGATAATGTCAATACATGTGTACCCTTGCAGGACTCCGTTATCATTTCCATTCAGTAAATATTGAGAGTTGCATTTCCGAAATCTTGAGATGGAATAGTCTGAAAGAGACAAAGCCTTAACCTTCAAAAATTCTAGTAGAACGGCTCTGTAGTATAAACTCAAAAACAAAATAACGTATCCACATCGCCAAATCATAGTAAGCTTGCAAATGTCAATGACCAGAACGAGCACAATTTTACGCCAACTACGGGAAGTGCCACGACCGACAACGGTTTGCTAATCTAGTCTCACGGACCTTCCCTCCTCACCCGGATCAGAACTCCACAGCTGCGGCAAACGGCATCTAAAGACCGAACTAGGTATCAATTTCATTCTGATTGATTAGATTAGCGTCGCGTTGGAGCGTTTTTTCCTGTGTTTTATTCTCCTCCCTTAGTTCTTCCAGCTGATCGGTTAACTTTGTTTTGTGCCTCTCCGTACATTGACTGCACTGCAAATTGGTTGCAATTTTCCAAAGACTTCCTCGTCCCGGGCAGCAAAAACGCTTCAAACAAAGATTATCAGTTGTAACAAACCGATTCATGCTGTTTTGTCAGACTGTGGGGTGGTTCGCCCCTTTTAAGTCGCCGCGAGGGCGATTGGGAGGGAAACACCAACTATCTTCGTTCTTCTCACCGAAAATGGCTGAGAACATTTCAGCCCAGCCTACTGAGGTCCCAGTCGGCCCTCGCCCACCCACATTTCCGCATTGCGCATGCTCATTTCTCGGGTTATTGGACGCCACGGTCCGTTATCGATCCGGATCAATTTCCACGGCGTTCCATCCAGTATGATATTCGAGGCATTCCGAAAATGAATATTCCACGCTCACTCTCATGTTGCTGGCCTTTGCCGATGATTGAACCAGACTATGGTTAAAGCGAGGGGCCAATTTCTTTCCGGCAATGGCATTTTCATGTTGGTTGGCTGGTAAAAAAAGCACGAAAAATAGAAACATTACCCCAACTGCCGTTCGCGTTTGTCGATTTGTATCGCTCAATTGTGCTCAAGATCACACACACACACACGCTGGTTGTTTATCCAATAGTTGGAATCTTTCAGGCCACGTTCCATATCTCAATAAGCGCTCCACCTTCCGAGCGGAGGAGGCAAAACAGAAGAAATGGCCTGTGCTATAATTCAACATGAACCTCCGCCCGTGTAGCTCATTCCGAAGTTTATTGCACTACAGCTGTTCGCGCTGTTATGCCTCTACTTCCACCTCGTGAACATAAATATGCAGTCAGTTGGTGGATTTGAATGGAACACAATGTCTGGGGAAGAACATGTGCTCTACATTATGGGTTGTTATTGGTTTGGCCGCTAATGGAAACAAATATTGAACGAACAAACGCTTGCTGAGATGGTGTAGTTCCATCCGGAGTGGCGTCTTTCCGTCCGGCGCTGGAGGCTGGGTTTGCTCGTTGTTTTGAGGTGTTTTATTTTCGGTTAATTGAGGGTCATTTGTTGGTGGACTCAGGGTTTGAGATGGTATCTATGGGAGTATTTCAGGGGCAATTTAATTGAAGAATTGATTCTTCTTAAAATGTATGGTAGATCATTTAACAACAGCAGAACATCCGGGTTGAACTTAAGTACACAAGAAATTAGTCATAATTGAATTAAAGTTAAAAAATAGCAACATATTACAAAAGTGGAACAAATTGACGTTCGTAAAACCTTTTTCTAAGTTAGCTGTCTTTGATGAATTCTATATTTGAACAAGATTATCCTTCTTTTCTTTCTTCTGAAGCTCAAAAGTTCTATTGTTTTGAATAAACTTCTTATGAAATTATTTCAAACTTTTGATGAAGCTCTCAGGAACACACCCTTAAGTTCTCAGAAACTTCTTCTGAAATACTTTTGTATTCCTTATGGATTTCCAACGAACTTCTTTTGAAGAACTCAGAACCTTCTTCTGAAGTTTCAAGATACTTCTTCTGAAGTTTCTACGGAACTTCTTTAAAGTTCTTAGGAACTTATTCAGATGTTCTACCGAACTTCTTCTAAAATTCTTAGGAACTTCTTCTAAACTTTGTATGAACTTCTTCTGAAGGTTGTAAAGGGTGTATTCGATAAAAATGGCACACACATATATACTCATCAAAATTAAACTGATTATCGGATTTTCTTGAAATTTTCAGGGAATGAAGAACTACTAATGAGTTTTGATTTACAACATTTGTTTTATTCAATTTCGTCTCCCATCCCGAATGCCCGCACCTTCCTTTTCACTCCACCCATCAAATTTTGTACAACCGAATTTCCCAGTGTTTTTGTTGTTTTTACCCTAATTTTCTTCAATTCTAGCTCTGTTTTTATAGTTTTGAGATGTTTGCGAAGTTCCGTTTTCATAATTGCCCAGAATTTTTCAATTGGACGAAGTTCCGGTGAATTTGGTGGGTTCATATCCTTTGGCACAAAATTGACTCCGTTGGCTCGGTACCACTCCAATACGTTTCGAGCGTAGTGGCAGGATGCTAGATCAGGCCAAAACAGAGTTGATCCTTTGTGCTTCTTAATGAATGGCAAGAGACGCTTCTTAAGGCACTCTTCCGTGTAAATCGCACCGTTTATTGTTCCGGAAGTGATGAAGGGAGCACTTATTTCACCACATCCGCAAATCGCCTGCCAGATTAGAAACTTCTTTGCAAATTTCGATAGTTTCTTCTTTCGAACATCCTCCGACCAAAGTCAACGCTCCATACAAAATTTCAAAAATTTGTATGGAGAAAAGTCTACCAGGGGGGAGGGGGGATCTGAGATTTTCAAAAATAAGTCTACGTGGTTTATGAACCGGCCCTAAAGTTTTAACGAACATCTCTAGAAGCTTAAAAAACATTCAAGATCAAAAGAGCCTTTCCTGAATCTATGAGAAACATTTCTTGAAGTTCTATGTGACATCTCATGGAGTTTTACGGAACTTCCACGGGTTTTTATATGACGTCCTTAAGAACTTCTCGAGGAATTTGGCAATCCCCAAGAGTTCTGACAAACTTCTATTGAAATTCAAAAACTTTTTTTCTGATATTCTGTGGAACAACTTTTGAAATAAAAACCAACTTTCTTGAGTAACTGTGCTTTAAACTCAAAACCACTTTTCTTGAAAAAAATTTTTCTTAATTTCTCAGGATATTCATCCGAAGTTTTAACATACTCTCCTGAACTTTGTTTGAACTTCTATAAAAATTCAATAGTTCTGAATTAATAGAAAACTGCTTCTGAAGTTCTCAGGAAAATCATTTGAAGTTCTCAGGAAGTTCATTTGAAGTTCTAAGGAACTTCATTTGAAATTCTTCTTAAGAACTTCATTTGAAGTTCTTTAAAACATTTTTGACATTTCAAGGAACCTTCTTCTGAAGCTTTTAAGAGGTTCATTCGAAATTCTTCGGAACAGCTTCTGATGTTTCTAAGAAACTTTTGTCTTGATATCCGGAACTGCCTCAGCAAACATCTTCCAAATTATCTTGAATCTAATAACTTTCCCTTCAGTTCCTAAGACATTGAAGAACATCTTCTGATGATTTATAGATAATCTTCTGAAACGCTATGAAGCTTCTCTTGAATTTCTCATCATCTTCTCATGATATTTTCAAGAACATTATCTTTTCTTGAAGGTTAAAGGAAACTTTCCTGAAATTCTGAGCAACTTAATATAAGGTAACTCTGTCTCAAATTTTCAGGTTCTTCTGCCGGAGTTCTTAGGAACTTATAATGTAATTCTTACAAACAACTTCTTAGGTTCTAAGAAACTTCTTCGGTAGTTCTTAGTCAAATTTCTGAAATTCTTAGAAACTTCATTTGAAGTTCTTGTGAAGTTCTTAGGAACTTCCGCATGAGTTTTTAGGATCTTTTTATGACGTTCTTAGGAATGTCTTTAGAAGTTCTTAGGAAGTTCTAAGAAACATCTTTAAAACATCTTCTGAAGTCGTTCTTAGGAACTTCTTATGAAGTTCTTGTCTACTTTTCTGAAGTTAATATTATTATTTTATTATTATTTGTTGGTTTTATTCACCTGGCAACATTAATTACCCTAACGAATCTATATTCTAGCTCTAAAAACGTCAACACTAATATTAAAATTAAAGTCAGGATCCCATTGGTTAAATACGCTCATCATTGACTGAACTGGCTCGTTCAGATCATACTCGTAGCAGCGCTGAGGAAAGCCAAAGAATTTGCTGGATCGAAATGTATACCAACCCGAGCAGGAGACAACAACACCAGAATACCAAATTTTGATCTTGATAACTGACCATGGTATTAAAGAACTCAGATCAAGAGGTAAAATACCTAAGAATTGCAAGCAAAATATCTCTCGAATAACAAAACTTGTTATTTTGAATAACTGGGAATACCTGAGAAGTACGTTTTTGGTATTGTCTTACCTCAATTTGGTATTCGCATAACATTGTGGGAACAGTTTTATGGTATTATCCTGAGGTTAAAAGAATTAGTCTAAAAAATAAAAAAATGAAATCTATATTTTAGTTTGTTTATATGTTTCTATTTAATCTTAAATACCAAGGCCAGTCATCAAGCTATTCGTTCCTGCTCGAGAAGGCACGTTTACGTCCAGCATGGCCAAGAGATTTGGAGCGTCAAGTTCACTAGCCAAAACGAAGAAGACGAACACAGCTTAAGTAATTTTTCTACGGTGCTTCAGTGCATTCATGCCCAGCAACTGCCATCTTACTTCATATGGTGGCAGATTCAGGAACAACTTGGGTAGTTCGTAAACAATTTCTTCTGAAGTGTTCAGGAAATTCTTTAGAATTGCATAGGAACTAATCCTGAAATTCTGAGAAACTTTTTCTGTAATTCTCTGAAACTTTCTCTGTAGATTTTAGCAATTTCTTCTGAACTTTTTGGTAGCCTTTTCTGAAAATCTTAGGAACTTTTTCTCAATTTTTAAGGATCTTCTACTAAAGGTCCTAGGAATCTCTTCTGATGTTCATTGGAACTAGTTATTAAATTCAGATAACATTCTACTTAAACTCGAATGATTTTCTCCTGAAGTATTATAAACGTCTCCTTAAAATTTTGCGACATGCTTGTTAAGCTTTTAGAAAATTCTAGGAAATTCTAGAAAGTTCTTGGTATTCTTTTTAAATTCTTTGAAACTTTTTTACTGATCTTCATGGTATTCATCTGCAATTCTAGAAATATTGTTCTGAAGCTCCAAGGAACTTCTTTTAAAGATCTTAGGAATGTCTTTTGAAGTTCATCTGCAGTTGTTAGGAACATCTTTTGAAGTTTTTTGGAACTTTGCTAAATGTTCTTGGAAAGTTCTTTGGAATTTCTTTGGAAGTTCTTGGGAACTTCTTCTGAAGTTCTTAGGAACTTCTTTTGCAGTCCATAGGAACTTTTTTAAGTTTTGATCAATCTATTCTGAGGTTCTTAGGATTTTTTTAAACTAAACTAACCTTCCTTAAACTCCGAAGCTTTCATCTTGAAGTTCTGAAAGTTTCTCCTGAAGTTTTTAAGAACTTCTCCTAGAGTTTTAGAAGATTTTTTCTTATATTCTGATGAACTTTCTTTAAACTTCTTCTGACGTTCTTGCAAACATCTCCTGAAGTACTTAGAAAATTATCCCGAAGTTCTCAAGATCATATCCAGAATTTTACAGAAAATTCCTCAAACTTTCTTAAGAAATCCTTAAGAATTTCTAAAGATTTTTGGAACTTTTTCTAAAGTTCCAAGGAGCTTCTTCTGAGGTTCACAGGTACTTCTTCTAAAGTTCTACGGAACTTCTTCAAATGTTTTACGGTACTTCTTCTAAAGTTCTACGGAGCTTCTGCTAAAGTTTGTAGGAACTTCTTCTGAAGAATCTTTAAAAGTGTGAGCTGTTTAGTAGAATACCTATAACTAGAAAATGAGAAGAAAGATAAGTAATTTCCATTTAATTCCAACTACCTTTATTGCTTATCTTGATAGAAACGTGTATTTCGTCTACAATGTGCAAACTTCTTCAGTGTCGTGTACTAATACTCGACTTAAACACTAAAACTACTTAGTCGAGTATTAGTACACGACACTGAAGAAGTCTGCCCATTGTAGATGAAATACGCGTATCTGTCACGATAATTAATAAAGGTAGTTGAAATTAAATGAACATTACTAATCATTCTTCTCATTGTTTTCTGAAGTTCATAAAAACTTCTTCTACATATCACAGAAACTACTCCAGCAGCTATAGGAACTCCTTCTGAAGTTCACAGGAACTTCACTTCTTCTGAATTTCACAGACATATCTTCTGAATTTCGTAAGAACTTCATCTGAAGTTCGTAAAAACATCTCCTAAAGTTCTAATGAACTTCTTCTGAAGTTCTTAAGAACTTCTTCTGAAGTTTTAAGGTACATCCTCACGAGTTCTTCGTTCCTACGAACTTCAGAAAAAGTTTTCATGCACACACTCAAACTCAGAGAACCTGCTCCTTACACTCTGAAGATTTTCTCCTGAAGATTCTAAAGTTTCTCTAATAGTTTACAGGAACTTCTGCTGGAGTTTTATGGCATTACATATTATTAGAAACTTGGCATAAAGTCTGAAGTTTTAAGAAGCTTCTCCTGGTGGTCTCAAGAACATATTCAGGATCATCTGCAGCTCTTGAAATCTTCTGAAATTCTACGGAGCTTCTTCTGTAGTTTTTCTGATGTTTGTAGGAACATCTTTTGAATATCTTAGGAACTTATAACGAAGTTCTCAGGAACTTCTTTACAAGTTCTCAGGAATATTTTAAGAAGTTCTCAAAGATTTTAGATTTGTTTTGTATAGATTTTACCTATATTGCTATACAGATACGCGTATTATGTCTACAATGTGCAGACTTCTTCAGTGTCGTGTACTAGCAGTCGAGTATTAGTACACGGCACTGAAGAAGTCTGCCAATTGTAGATGAAATACGCGTATCTGTCACGATAATCAATAAAGGTAGTTGAAATTAAATGGAAATTACTTATCATTCTTCTCAGTTTCTTCTGAAGTTCGTAAAAACTTCTTCTGCAGTTCACAGAAACCACTCCAGTAGTTAAAGGAACTTCTTCGGAAGTACACAGGAACTTCACTTCTTCTGAAGTTCACAGAAATTTCTTCTGAATTTCGTATGAACATCTTCTAAAGTTCTTATGAACTTGTTCTGAAGTTCTTAGGAACTTCTTCTGAAGTTTTAAGGTACATTCTCTGGAGTTTTTCGTTCCTACGAACTTCAGAAGAAGTTTTCAAACACTTCTTCTGATGATCGCATGAAGCACTTCGAGGAGTTTTTTTTTGGAATTTTGTAGGAACTTTTTCTGAAGTTCGCAGGAACATCTACTGAAGTTCTTCGTTCCAACGGACTTATGCTGAAGGCTGAAGAGACTTTTTCTGAAGTTTGCAGGAACTTCTTAACTAGAACATGAGAAGAATGATCATTGATTTCCATTTAATTCCAACTACCTTTATTGCTTATCTTGACAGATACGCGTATTTCGTCTTCAATGTGCAGACTTCTTCAGTGTCGAGTACTAATACTCGACTGCGTACACCACACTGAAGAAGTCTGCACATTGTAGACGAAATACGCCTATCTGTCAAGATAAACAATAAAGGTAGTTGAAATTAAATGGAAATTACTAATCATCCTTCTCTTTTTCTAGTTACAGGTATTCCAGGTAACAGTTCACACTCTCCAGGATTCAGCAACTTCTTTTTAAACTCAGAGAACCTGCTCCTTAAACTCTGAAGATTTTCTCCTGAAGGTTCTAAAGTTTCTTTAAAAGTTTACAAGAACTTTTCCTGGAGTTTTAGGGCATTGTATATTATTAGGAACTTGGTATAAAGTCTGAAGTTCTAAGAAGCTTCTCCTGGTGTTCTCAAGAACATATTCAAGATCATCTGCAGCTTTTTAAATCTACGGAGCATCTTCTGAAGAACTTAGGAACTTAGAGCGAAGTTCTCAGGAAGTCCTTATATAAATGAAGTTCTCAGAGATTTTTTTGAAGATTTTATGAAGTTCTCTTGAAGTTTCTTGTATCTTACTTTGACTTCGTCTTGGTGACTTCGTCTGAAGTTCTACGGGACTTCTTCTGAAATTCTTAAGAACTTCTTGGAAGCATCTTCTGAATTTCTCAGGATTTTATTCATAGATTCTCATTATTTTTTTTATGAAATTCCCAAAAACTTCTTCTGAAGTTCTATGAAACTTTTTCTGAAATACGTAGGAACTTCTTTTAAAATTGGTAGGAACTTCTTCTGAAATATGTAGGAACATTTTCTGCAGTTCGTAGGAATTTCTTTTGAAATTCTTAGGAACTTCATCTGAAGTTCTCAGGAACTTATTCTAAAGATCTTAAGAATCTCTTCCGCAGACCTTAGGAACTTCTTCTGAAGTTTACTGAAACCACTTAAGAACAGAAAAATTTCTTCTGAGGTTCGCAGGAACTTCTTCTGAAGTTCTCATAAATAACTTCTGAAATTGTCAGCAACTTATTCTGAAGTTTTAAACAACTTCTTTCGAAGTTCTATGGAACTTCTTCTGAAGTTCTACGAATCTTGTTCTGAAGTTTTGCGCAACTTTTTCTGAAGTTCACAGAAACTTCTTTCGAAATTTTAAGAAACTTCTACTGAAATTTGTAGGAACTTCTATTGCATTTCGAAGGAACCTTTTCTGAATTCTTTATGATTTTTTTTTTTAAGAATCTCTTCTGAAGTTCTACGGAACTTATTCTGATGTTCGCAGACACCACTTGAGAAGATTTTCTTTTGAAATTAGCAAAAACTTCTTCCAAATTTCATAGCAACTTCTTTTGAAGTTTGTAGGAGCTACTTCTTAAGTTTGTTGGAACTTCTTTTGAAATTTGTATGAATATTTTTTGCAGTTCGTAGGAACTTCTTCCTAAGTTTTACGGAACTTCTTCTGATGTTCGCAGAAATCACTTCAAAGGCCATTGAAACTTAGCAGAAACTTCTTCTGATGTTGTCAGGAACATTTTTTGAAATTCTGAGAAACTTATTCTGAAGTTCGTGGTGATTTTTTTCTGAGGTTGGTAAAAAACGCTGGGGGTAGAAACTCTCAACAAACATCAGTGTCGAATAACCGCTTATTCAAACAAATTTGGAGAAGTTATTCAGCTTTCTAGAAGAAAAGCTGAACAACTTCTCCAAATTTGTTTGAACAAACAGTTATTCAGTGTTAATGTTTGTTGGGTTCTTTAAAGTTCGAAAGAACTTTTCCGGATATGTCTTGAGACATTTTATGTAATTCTTAAAACTACTTCTGAAGTTCTAACAAACTTCTCATGATATTCTGAGAAAATCCTCGAAAGTTCATAGGAATTTCTTCTAAGGTTTTTAGGGAACTTCTTCAAAAGTTCGCGAAACCATGTCAGAAGTTCTTGAAAACGTCTTCTGAAGATCGCAGGAACTGACTACTTCTACTACTTCTGAATTTTTCATGAACTTTTTCTGAAACTGTCAGAAACCTATTCTTAAGTTTTATATAACATATTTTGAAGTTCTATTGAACTTCTTCTAAATTTCTGTGAAGCTTCTTCTTACCTAAAGTTCTACAGAAGTTCTTCTGAAGTTATACAAAGCCTCCTCGGAAGTTCTACGCAACTCTTTTTAAAGTGCAACGAAACTTCTTCTGAAGTTTTTAGAAACTTCTTCTGAAGTTTTTATAAACTTCTTCTTCTTCTTCGAGTTTTTATAAACTTCTTCTGAAGTTTTTAGAAACTTCTGCCGAAGTTTTTAGAAGCTTCTTCCGAAGTTTTTAGAAACTTCTTCTGAAGTTTTTATAAACTTATTCTTCTTCTTCTGAAGTTTTTATAAACTTCTGCCGAAGTTTTTAGAAGCATCTTCCGAAGTTTTTAGAAACTTCTTCTGAAGTTTTTAGAAACTTCTTCTGAAGTTTTTATAAACTTCTTCTTCTTCTTCGAGTTTTTATAAACTTCTTCTGAAGTTTTTAGGAACTTCTGCCGAAGTTTTTAAAAGCTTCTTCCGAAGTTTTTAGAAACTTTTCCGAAGTTTTTAGAAACTACTTCTGAAATATGTTAATATAACTACTGAATTTTGTAGTCTGAAGTTCACAGGTACTTCTTCTGAAGTTTGTAGGAACTTCCTCTGGAGTTCACAGGAAATTCTTCTGAAGTTCGTGGGATCTACTTCTGACAAACTCAAAATCTCGTAAAAACTTTCTATCCAATTCTAGGGTTTTTTTTTCGGAAGTTCTACGGAACTTTTTTTGAAATGCTGTGGAACTTATTCGGAAGTTCTACGGAACTTATTTACACGCATTGCGGACCTTCATATGAAGTTCTACGGAACTTCTTCTGAAGTTTTCAGTAAGAAGTTTTCAGTAATTTTTTTAGAAGTTCTTTAGAACTTCTTCTGAAGTTCCAAGAAAATCCTTTTTAAGTTCTAGAACGTCTCGTGAAGTCCTAAGAACATCTCCTAAAGTTCAAATAAACTTATTTTGAAATTTATGGAAACTTTGTCAAATTCTCAAATGGACACCTTCTAAACTAAAAAAAAACGTCTTCTGAAGCACTGGGAAACTCTTCCTCAATTAATAAAACAATCCTTTTGAACATCTTCGACCTTATTTTCCAAGAAGTTTTCCTGAAGTATCTTAACACTTTCCTGAGGTTTCTTGGAGCTTCTTCTAAAGTTTTAAGGAATTTCTTCTGAATTTCTGTGGAAGTGCTTCTTAAGTTTATTTGAAGGCCTAAGAAACTTTAAGTGAAATTCTTCTTTAAAACATCAAGCTGAACAATGCACTAGGTCCTGAGTAACATTGAGAGATTCTCTTCGTCGACTTTCTCTTGCGCTAATAGTTTGTCAAATAAACGATTTGTGTTGTTTTTGACGTATTGGATTCTTTATACACAGCATGTATTGCCTGTGTGTTGAAAAAACTTAAACGTGTTGTTACATAACCATAGGAATGCAAAGAGAAAGTCAATGAAGAGAATCTCCCAATGTTACTAAGGATCTAATGCATTGTTCAGCTTGACATCTTCGGAAGATATGCAGAGCATCTTCTAAAGTTCTGAAGAACTTCACTGGATTATTATTTGACGTTCTTCACAATATCTAAGGAACCTCTTCTGATTTTCTTGTGAACTTCTTCCGAAATTCTTAAGAGGTTCATTTGAATCTTCAATTTGAATCTTTATTTGAAGTTTAAAGAACTTAATTTGAAGTTCAAGCACTTCAAAGAACTTCATTTCTGCATTTCTAGGAAACTTCTTTTGAAGTTCCTAGGAAATTCATTTCACTTTCTTAAGAACATAAGTTTTTACAAATCTTCTCGAGAAGTTCAAAAGAAATTTTCAATAACCTATGAATTATCTATGCATCTTTCTTTTCAATTTTTAGTAAAATTTCTCGGTTTTTTTAGAACATAAGGAGTGTATCGAAAATAAGCTATCCACAAACTTTCTTTCAAATTATGTTGAAAACCGATATTTTATTCATACAAAAAATTGATCCTTTATTGTACGAGGTTAAACTTGAACATAATGAAGACCGGATGAAATTTTAAGTTATTCCTTCACGAATTTTCGAACTTTGGATCGAATGCTCTTCATCAAGTTCCGGACAAGTGTTGCATCGCATTTTTTGGACGCTTGAGCCCAAATTTTTTTGAACTCCTGCATGTTTCCAGCTGCCTTACCAGTCTTCTTGAAGACCCTCTTCACGATTGCCCAGTAACGTTCGATGGGTCGAAGCTGAGGGCAATTTGGTGGATTGATATTTTTCTCAACGAAATCTATACCCTTTTCCGCAAGCCAATTGAGAGTGGTTTTGGCATAGTGAGCCGACGCTATATCCGGCCAAAACAGTGGAGGTGTACTATGCTTCTTATATAAAGGCAACAATCTCTTCTGGAGACACTCAGATCGATAGATTTCCGCATTTATAGTTCCGGTAGTGTAAAAAATGGTTGACTTCAAACCACAGGAACATATTGCTTGCCATACCAGTACCTTTCGACCGAATTTCTCCACTTGAATCGACCTGTCCGCATCGCTCACATCCTCCTCAACGACGGCAGTAAAGTATTGTGGACCTGGAAGGGTTTTTGAGTCCTCCTTTACATAGGTCTCATCGTCCATCAAAACGCATGCATCCGGACGCTGCAAAAGACGCGAATACAATTTCCGGGCCCTTGTTGCTGCTCGCTTCTTCTGTTCTGCACTTTGTTTCGAGATTTTCTGCTTCTTGTAGGTCTTCAGGTGGTTTCACCTCTTGACACGCTGGATCATTCCGACACTCGTTCCTGCTTTTTTGGCCAAATCACGTATTGACATTGATTTGTTCTTCATGATTAGAGATACCACTTTCTGCTCCAGTTTCGGGTTGGAAGAACCGGGTTTTCTGCCTCTTCCTGGTAGCTCATCCAAAGAATAGTGTTCCCCAAACTTATTAATGATGGTTTTAACACTCGCATGATGAATTCCAAACCGCTTCGCCAATTTTCGCATAGTAATACCCTTCTCACTTAGCCATGTGTCCAGAACCTTAATTTTCACTTCCTTTTCAATACGCGACATTTTGAAAACGCAGAATTTGAACCGCACAAACAAGTAAACAAAAGAAAGCTGACAGTCAAACGCACAGCATGCAGTGTTCAGAGCAAAAAAAACCATCACAAATACATGCGTACAACGCAAATGTATGTGGATAGCTTATATTCGATACACTCCTTATCAAACTATGCCCAGAAAATATCCTCCAAATTGTCTTAGATCTAATAACTTTTCCGTAAGATATCAAAGAATATCATTGAACTGTTAGATCAAGTTATGGGATTAATCAAGTGAAACTTATTTTTTGTACATTCTATTCTAAAATTCTTCCTCTGAAAAGAGTTACAGGTAAATGAGACTTAATGAATCAAAATAAGTCTTTACAACAATTCATCCGCACAACTCATTCTACCAATTCTGAACGTAATTGACGACATCTCTTCATCGATGTTTTCTACGGAAACTTGGTTCAGTTTTCGAAGCATTTATTGATGCAGTACAATAAAGAACGATCGCATCTCAATGCTAGACAAAGTATTGTTCCGGCTCAGATAGTAACGGAAGCGGACGTCAATGAAGAGAAATTGACCAATGCAGTAAAGATCTTATAGAGAACTTATTCTAAAGGGTGTACGGAATCAAATTGCGACACACACAAATATTTGGCAAAATTCGCCCGTTCAAGCAATCATCTTCAAACTTTCAGGGAGTAAAATAAAACATGTTATAAATATTTTCCCATGTTTGTTTTATTCAATTTCAATTCCATATCCAAATGCACGAACCTTCTTCTTTACACTACTCATAAGGTCCTGTACAACATTTGGACCAACTTTCTTTTGCGTGGCTTCGATTTTTTCTTCATATCTTCCTCCGATTTCCCTTCCTTAGGATGCTTTCGAAGTGCCAGCATCATAATAGCTCAGTACTTTTCAATTGGCCGCAGTTCCGGTGCGTTCGAGGGGTTGAGATGCTTTGGCGCGAAATTGACCTCCTTAGCCTTGTACCACTCAAAACCTCTTTCGAGTAATGGCACGAGGCTAAATCCGGCCAGAAAAACCATCAGAAGAGGAAGTAGACGCTTTTGGAAGCATTCCTTTGGGTACACCTACCCATTGACCGTTCCAGTTGTCACGAATAGGGTGCTCCGCTTTCCACACGAGCAAATTGCTTGTTAAACCTTATATATTTTGGCCAACTTTGACATCTTCTGCATCCTCAGGGACATCGAATTTATGATGAGCAGTAAAAAATTGGGGCTCGGAAGCTGCCGGAAGTCTGCTTTTACATACGTCTCATCATCCATAACGGATGGTTTCGTCAACATCTGGGTGTAGAGCTTCCGTGCACGTGTTTTACCTACCGTATTCTGCCGTTCATCGCGATTAGGCGCCTTTTGGACTTTATACGTGTGTAGTCCTTCACGTTTTTTCGCATCTTCAAAGTAATCAAAGTTTTGGTTAGATTCAGTTTCTTCGCCACATCTCGAACTGAACTGTTGGGATTCCTCTTGAAACTACCCGCTTGTGATCCTTAACACTATGCGGAGATCCATTTATGCCACTTTTTTCTTTCCAAACGATGGTCAAACGTTCCTGGTACCGATTTAAAACACGAGACACCGTAGAATGTACCATTCCCAGCTTCCTGCTGATGGCACGATGAGAAAGATCCGGATTTTCGAGGTACGTGCGCAAAATTTCTTTGCGCCGCATGCTGTTCGTCCGACTCCATCTTCGCAACGATTGCACATCGTAAACAAATACACATTGAACTAATTTCACCCAAAATTTCAATAAAAAATACCCAACGGGTAAAAAGTTACAGCCGTTTTAAAGTGGTGCAATTTGATTCCGTACAACCTTCAGGCGACCGCGACATACAATAACCGATCAAAAGTCCAGAATATTTTCAAAGAAAAGCCCTAAACTTCTCGAACAGAAACAAGGTCAGAAACAGACCAGACACCAGCCCAACCATTTCTTCAACGATCTCATTACATTTAGGGCTGAGCCTGACGACGACGACGACGACGACTGCAGCGGTGGCGGCTCGAGCCCTAATTATAACCCAGCGAACGACAAATTTCACGCTTGGAACACCGCCGTGTGAAGTGTGTCATCATCCTCAACCGAACCGAATTTGTATGCCCCCCAGCCGACTCACATGTGAAGACCTGCCTGGCTGTGTGACGGGAGCGACCCGAGGAGAGAGAAAACTGGGAATGCGATGCTTCCGCTTATTAAAATTTGTATGCAAAAAAGCGATTCGAAGAAAATAGCGGATCAAGCAGCGTGTGTCACAATTAGTTTGGATCGCTTTTTTTTCCTCCTTTGCTCCTCCTCTGTGTTTTGAGGGCACCATGTCGCTTGCTGAGATTTGCCGAAAATGACATGAGGGGTTGCTGTTGCTGGTTGTCATGGAAAAAAGCCAATTGGAACGCGAGCTGTGCAGTCGGAATGAAGTGTTTTTTTGTTTCGCCCGACATGGCCAATCATTCCCAATCGAACTGAAGAGGAAAAAGTGATCAATTTGAAGTTGTTTTTATCCACAAAAGGAGCAGTGAAAGTAAATTGGTGTGCGATTTCATTATCACCAGATTTGACAACTTATTATTTATGTTTTGCTCCTGTTTAGCGTTGAACTCGTCTCATCAAGAAACAAGAAGCAGCCAACTATGTAAATCCACCGAAAAGCGATTATGTTTCACAGACAAAGCCGGAAACCGCTTCCTAATACGGGATAAAGGCCATCAACACTGATTAAGAAAGAAACAATCAATAACCGTTTTCCGTTGACGCCGCGAGGCCCTCGATGAAGCTTCTCACTCGTGGGACATCTTCAACCTGCCCTCCCCACATTCACGATGGCAACGGTTCCGAAGATGGTCAATAAAGATTCCCCCAAATGAAGTAACGATTTGGGGCCCATAAATAGCCGCTCATTGTCAGGGGTCCCCGGACAAGATCGTGTCTCGCTTTTCGTCTGTGGCTGTTTGCACTCCGAAAATAAAAACCGGGCTAGTACCGTGATTGTGATGACCTTGAAACCGGTTTATTTTTTCGTGGCCGGAGAGTTGCTTTTATTTTTGATCGCATGTGAGTTAATCGATTGAACATTTCCTGGCCGCGGGAAACCCGTTAGTGAGTCGAGGAAGGAAAAATTAGTTCAATGGGTTTCCGATGGAGTAACAACGGGGTAGATCGAGGCGATAAGCTGGTCCGCTTTGGAAAGTGATACAAATTGGGTAATTTTCATTTGATCGGAATTAAGGCCGCTCGTAATGGATGGGTGCTGAGACTATACGAGTCTCTGACGTTTGTTATCAGACATTAAATTTGACGAGCATTGTTCGGGGAAGTCCATTTACAATTCTATGCAAATACGGTAAACCGTGCGCTCCGTTGGCTGCCCGTTTCGGAATTCGGCCCTTCCGAGCTGCCCATAATTGAAGCCATCACCATTTATGTCTCGCCGTCGCTTCCCACTGGTGCCAGAATTATAAACTGTCCAGTTAATTTCGGTAACATTTCGATTTATTGGAACTGCAGTTGCAGCTGGTGGGAAATGATTAGCATGGAGATATTTCGTCTCGCACCACCGTTGGAATCAAACCCAAATCTCCGAAGGTGACTCGGTTTGCTACGGAAATTGTATTTTTAAGTATCCCACGACGGGCCGCCTAACGGTCGGAGGCAAATAATTTTTCTGTGTTTTGTCAATCCGAGGTTAAACAGCCGGTCAAAATGGTGGTTGGGTGAGATGCTGCTGCTGCTGAATGAAAGGTGTCGGGGAAGATTAGCTCGGGCCTTGCCCCATTGTGTGCAAAGGGGGAATGGGGCGAAAAGAGGTTAATCTCTGCTGCATCGTGCTTGCGTTGGGTAAAATAGGCTGTTAAATTCTTTTGTAAAGAGAAATTTTTGGTAGGTTAAATGGGAATTTAAACAGTTTAAAACAGTTTGGTGCAGTTCAAAGGTTAATTTTCCTACAATAATCTGACGCCGCCGCCGCTGACGATTTTATAGCGCCGCCGCCGCCACTATTTTCGACCGGCGCGCCGCTGCATTTTTTTGCCCGCGCCGCCGGGCAATTTGAGGCACGCCGATGAAATTTTTCACCGCGTTTGCATCCCTTCAGTTATGTTCATTAGCCCTTTAAAAATCTGCTTTTATTACAAATGATGACATCTCGATGCGATGTGCCATCCAGAGGGGTGCGTATGAGACGGTGATCAGCTTTGTCGTTTCGTTCTAGCAACTGCAGTGTACATTTTCGTGTTTCGACTTTCAGCAATTTCGCGAGTGAGTTTCAATTTAAATATAATAAAATGTCCGCCTTAAAGGTCGAGAAAATTTCCATCGCGAGTGTACATATTGATACCACAAATAATGGTAATCGAACTGGCGATGTGTGGAAAAAATTTAGTGCACTAAAATATGTCAAAAATGGTTTTACACATCATCTGCTTCCTGACAAAGTGTTTTGCAATGCATGTCTAATCGAAGCAAAACAAAAGGCTGGTTTTAATTTGCACGAAGACAGGGATCGAGATATTGAGAACGATCCTGCAATCGATAGGTCGTTAACATTCGGCAAGTAAGTTTTATTGATAATGAAATTGATGATTTTTTCTTAGAATCTCTCAGGTACAGAAGGTAACGTCAGGCTGCATGCCTATGTGTACTTTTTTCTTATTCAAAACTCCGATTGTCCTGAAATTAAAAATGGTTAAGGTAGCCTACCCCCTCGGGAATCTTGTCCAAGGATTTTGTTCTAATGTAATTTAAAAGGGGTGAGATTGACGGAATTTCGACACGGAAAATAAAAAAATCCGGCCACATTTAACATGCACTGGGATTAAATCCAACGAAAAAACATCCCGTGGTATGAGACTACCATTAATTGAGAAATAAACTAAAATTGTAGTCAATACTGGCGAATAAAACACAACTATCTATCCATGCTTAAGAAATGTATTAAATATGGTAGGGCAAAGTTTAGAAATCTGAAAATATAAACTTTCATATTTTCTTCATGTTTAACGAATCGGTAAATTTGCTGAATGGTATTTCATAATTTTGTCAAAAATAATAGGAAATGTAATGTGCCGTCCAGACTACGAGCTATATCACTTGATATAAAGTAGCTTGATATCAATGTTCGTACATCTAGTTTTCACTGGAAATAATGCATCTGACGTCGCATATCAAGATTCGTTATATCAAGTAATATAGCTCGTAGTCTGAACGGGAGCTTATTTCCACAACTTGATAGCATTTTGTCAGGCGTGAGAAAGTTCAAAAACCATCTATAACGATCAGTGTAAATTAACAGTAATTGGACATACCAGATTTTTGCATTGAATAGTCAAGACTGTATAAATAAGGGGTGTTTATTAAATTTAATATATATCGACATTAATATCACCGAAAGACCTTATTGGCAAAACATTTGCCGAATAAAACCATCGTCGGGAAGACATTGTTTTTATTTTAACGTGACAAATCTCGAATCAAATAACTTGGCTAACCACTGAATTAACCGGTAAATCAGTGCACAGTGGATTCTTTTTTATACGTGATTGTAGTAATGTTGTAAAAATATTGATAGTTCGGTCTATTTCACTGCTCTTAATTTGAACTTTTAATAATTGATTTAACTTTTGATCTTTAAGCTCCTATATATATGAAATTTAAAGCAATTTGGATTTTTTTTAATATTTAGTTTTTAAGGTTTTGATAGTTTAAGATTCTTAATTTTTTTAATCTCAACATTTTTAAATATTTGTTTTTATTTTTTTATTGTCTGATTTTAAGATAGAAGAAATCACGGCTTTGGTGGGTCTTTTTTTCTTTTATCATCAGGGGGTTTTCTAATACTCTTTGCGTTTATATTTTGCTTAAAGATTCTTTCTTCTTTCCTAGCGTTTCAAGCTTATTGTTTTCGCCATTAACTTATTGCTTGCTCTCAACTTAGTGTTCTAAATGCACTTCCACAGTTATTAATTAAGAGCTTTCTATGCCAGGTACCAATTTTTGCATAAGTTTGATTGTGTGACAAGTACCATCATACCCTATGCCCTAGACCAGACCGGGAATCGTACCCAGCCACCTCCAGCATGGTGTTGCTTTGTAGCCGCGCCTTTGCCGATTGAGCTAAGGGAGGACCCGCCAAAAGATTCACTGAGTGTAAATAGCAGAATGTTGTGGCCATGTTCCAAAAATTTTCTTGAAGTCTCAGGATTTTGTATTTAAAGATATCTAAACTTCTACATTTTTTTATTTTTCAAAATCTGAGATTTTTTTCAGATATGAAGATATTTTGATTTCAGAACTTTGGACAAACAGATTTTTTAGATTTTTAGATATTTAGATTTTTAGATTTTTTTTTGGATTTTTTAGATTTTTAGATTTTTTCAGATTTTTGAAAGATTTTTAGATTTTTAGATTTTTAACCGATTTTTAGATTTTTTTAGATTTTTTTTTAGATTTTTTGATTTTTAGATTTTTTAGATTTTTAGATTTTTAGATTTTTGATTTCTTAGATTTTTGGATTTTTGGATTTTTAAATTTTTAGATTTTTAGATTTTTAGATTTTTTGTTGGATTTTTAGATTTTTAGATTTTTAGATTTTTAGATTTTTAGATTTTTAGATTTTTAGATTTTTAAGAATTTTAGATTTTTAGATTTTTAGATTTTTAGATTTTTAGATTTTTAGATTTCTAGATTTTTAGATTTTTAGATTTTAGATTTTCACATTTTTTTAGATTTTTTTTAGATTTTTGGATTTTTAGATTTTTAGATTTTTAGATTTTTGTATTTTTGGATTTTTTGATTTTTAGATTTTTAGATTTTTAGATTTTTAGATTTTTAGATTATTTTAGATTTTAAGATTTTTAGATTTTTAGATTTTAAGATTTTTAGATTTTCAGATTTCTAAATTTTTACATTTTTAGATTTTTCAAATTTTAGAATTTTGTATTTTCAGATTTCTAAACTTTTACATTTTTATTTTTCAAACTCCAGATATGAAGATATTTTGATTTTTGAATTTTTAGATTATATAATTTTTGGGATCTTCAGATGCTTGAATTTTTAGATTCAAGATTTTAAGGTTTTAAGATTTAATTTTTTGATATTTAGATATTTAGATTTTTAAATTCTTAGATTTTTAGATATTAAAATTTTATATTTTTTAATTTTTAGATTTTTAGTTGTTTAGATTTTAAGGTTTTTAGATTTTTAGATTTTTAGATTTTTAGATTTTTAAATTTTTAGATTTTTAGTTTTTTAGATTTTTAGATTTTTAGATTTCTAGATTTTTAGATTAAATATTAAATTTAGATTTTTTGTACACAGATTTTTTGATTATTCAATTTTTAGATATTTAGAATTATTGAATGATTGCAATTGTATTGCACATGAAAGATATTTCGTTACCTCCATCGAATCCCCTTTTATATTACTAGAGTGTTGTATTCTACGGTACGGTACAAATCAGGGTAAAAAATTAATAAAATGTCTAATCAGAACCTTAAAACCTATTTTTCTGCTGTAACATGTCTTCAGTAAAATATTATTTATAGATTATATCATCATTCGTTAATTTATTATAAATAGATTCTCGGTGAAACCGTATTCGATTTCTGCCAGCTGCCGCTGAAAACTTGACTCGCCATCTTCGTGAAGATCTAAACTAAATTGTATTCGTACACGACAATTACGAAATGTGCAGAGCGTCTCTTGGCAATTGAACTCTGAACACTGAAAAAACAGTTTTGGTTAAGTTTAGTAATAAAGACATTAACCGAATTCCCCGTCGACTTGTTATGTACAAATTCTATAATGTTAAGTCTCATATCTTTGCGCACACACACATACACACGTCAATTCATCGACCTGAGTCATATAATACTATGAATACCCGGGCCTTCTATCAAAATATAAGACTAGGAGTGATCCTATAGTCTTTACGGGGCACGAGAAAGCCAAATAGTTAAAAGGGATAAGCATTAGGAAATGTTGAGGGGATAATTTATGCCCGCGTCGATCCACGCCGCCGCCAAAAATAGCTGCCGTTTAAAAATACCATACACGCCGCCGCCGATTCAAAATAGATCGGCGTACAGGTCTACATGCGAAGCGTGCGATGCTCAACATTTGTGTTTTCGACGCAATTGACGAATTTCTCCGAGGAACGATTTGACGATGCGGACACGGATCCCGAAGATTACAGAATTTTTCAAGACGTTACGAATTACAGACAGTTTTCTGGAATGGTAAATATTGTTAATGGAAATGATTTTAATATTACAATGGACCTATTCATTCAAACTTTTCACTCATTCTTTTCTTTTTACTTATTTATTTATTTATTTCGTCAACCGATCGTAGACTACATATTTACGCTTAGTTCTATCTTCTTAAAGATCGCCTAGAAATAAAATAATGTCTTAGGTTACTACGTGACATTGCTAAGTCAATTGATTCACAATGCAGATTATAGAGAGACTTCATTCGGTTAATTGGTCCAAATTTCGCATGGTTTGTCCGATTGGTATTTAACGCAAACAAGTTCCGATTCCTCAAATGCCGCGAGGGGGTGTCGAAATTTAGACTACATAATAAGTTAGGGGAGGAAATGCGATGTGATACAATATCGTTAACAAAAGAGATCATGGCAAATTATCTTCGTTCTTTAAGAGTTTGAATGTCAATAAGCATAAATCGTGCTTCGTAAGACGGAAGTGGAAATGCTGTCCAGCCTAATTTACGGAGAGCATACAAGAGAATCTGTTTTTGTACTGATTCCAATCGTTCTTCATGTGTTTTCATAAAAGGAGACCATATGACACTACAATACTCTAGAATAGACCTGACATATGCAACGTACAATGTTTTGATCGTATAAGGGTCATGAAAGTTTTGACCAAAACGTTTAATAAAACCTAGCATATTGGTTGCTTTATGGATAATTGTGTTGTAATGGTCGATAAAATTAAGCTTAGAATCTACAATAACACCTAAATCTCTGACTTTCTCGCATTTTCTACAATTTCAGTTCCTAAAAAAACAGTAAATTGTGGTGTATTTCGTTTTCTACTGAGAGTAATTAAGTTACATTTCTTAATATTTACTTCTAGTAAGCTTTTTTTGCACCTTGTGTCAAATAATAATATTTCGTTTTTATAAGCTACATGATCTTGGTCATTCCTAATTTCCATAAATAGTTTCATGTCGTCTGCATAGATGAGAATTCTGACTTGCTTAAGAATGTAAGAAAGACCATTGACAAACAAAATAAAAAGTAGAGGTCCTAGATGCGAGCCTTGGGGAACTCCAGATAATACATGAACAGGGTGTGACATTTTCCCAATAAAACTGACTACCTGGTGTCGATTTATTAAATACAAATGTATCCATTTAAGAAATTGATCCTTAAATCCTATTTTCCTAAGGAATGTCAATACGGTCAAAGGCCTTGCTAAAATCAGTGTACAGCGCTTCGACATGGCTAATGAATAGTTCACGAATTCTAACAAGTTTGTGGCAGTTGAGCGTCCTTTGAAAAATTCATGCTGCGAATTTGTTATAACATTTTGTACTTGGCTAAACAGTTTTCTATTGACGATAGCTTCAAAAAGCTTTGGGATGCTAGACATAATAGCAACTCCACGGTAATTGCGAATATCTGATTTTTTTCCTGACTTATAAATAAGTATTAAGTATGAGTTTTTTTTTCCAAATTTTAGGGAACTGGCCTGACTCAAGTGACAAATTGAAGAGCCAAAATAAAGGCGAAGTTAGCTCAAATGCTAGATTTTTCATAAATGCTGGAGGGATTCCATCAGGTCCCGCACCTTTCGCAGCATCAAGATTATTCAAACCAGCAAGAATGTCTTGAACATGTACCTGACTAACTCTAATGTCATTTGAAGATGCAGGAAGGAATGAAAAATAATCTAGATCGCGATCATCATCCGAAAATGTCGTGTAAATTTCTAGGAAAAACTTTGCTAACAAGTCACAAATCTCACCAGGGCTTCCAGCGTTTTTGTCATCAAGATGCATTTTTGAAGGGTAGTTGTTTGATTTTACTTTTGTTCTGACATACTTGAAAAACTGTTTGGGACATGATTTGATTTCGCTCTCTGTTCTGAAATCATACTCTTCCAATTTGGAACTGATTGCTGAATTAAGCTGATCACAGATATTCAGATAATTTTGCAGATTGAAACTAGAGCTATATTTTTTGTAAATTTTGTGAGCCTTTTGTTTCTGATTTTTCAAATTAATGATATTCCTGTTGAACCATATTGGATATTTGGAATTATTTCTGCGTCTTTTTCTTTTAAGAGGTACGTTCTCATTAATTATTTCAAATAAACACCTGTAGAAGACATCAACAGCGCTTTCGATATGTTCTTCATTTCGTATAATTGATTGCCAGTTGGTTGAATTCAGCTTAATTTTTTATGTTCTCGTAATTAACTTTGTTGTAATCAAATATTTCCTCATATGCATAGTCGTTGGGCCGTGGATTGTAATGAACAAATAAAGAATATTCAATTGCAGTATGAAATATTTCGTTTTTCCATAAGGGTGTCAGACATTCATTAACACAAAAATCCTCATGAATGTTTGTCAGCAAAAAATTTAAATAACAATTTTGCTGATTTTTTACATGATTAATTTGGTTAAATCCAAGGCTGGCAATTTTGTCAGAAAATTAACTGTAATGTCATATTGTCCCCAACGACTGGAAGCAGAATACCTTCATTTTCTACATCAAAAATGAAGTCCGCATTCCGCTGATTGAAATCGCCATATACATGACCTTTGATCTCAGGGGCAAGGTCAGAGAGAATTTCATCTGCATTTTGAAAAAATGCTTCGTATGTGTTCTTGTTAGCATGATCAGGTGGGAAATAAACAGATACAAACACATGCATTTCACCAGCTATTTGTGCTTTAACCCACACATGTTCAAACTCCTTAAATTTGGTAGAGGGAATTAGTTCAGAATTAAATTTAGATGAAATCGCAATGAGGACACCACCTCCAGTTCTGTAGGTTTATTTTGAAAAGGCTTGTTTCCGCTACGATAATCATGCAAATAAAAAATGATGTACCATCAATTGATGCATTTTTGTTGCCTTCCGAAGGCTAGCCGCTATAAAGCGATAGAATGTTGGATTTCTACAAATCTCGTTCTCTCTACTCTTCACCGGCGCTTCAAGATCACAACTACGTGAACATTGTTGCAGTGGGGCCATAATGAATGCCACCTGAAGACGAAGTAGATGAAGAGGATTTTGATGCGCATCAAGAAGCCGTCAGGAACGAATCAGCTTCTTTTGATGAACAGCTCGAAGCAAAATCGGAACCAGTGAGTGAGAAAGGAACTCAATTTGAAGTCCAATTGAGTTCCTTTCTAACTCACTGGTTAATTATAAGTAATAATAATAATAATAATCGTAATACTTATTATCATAACCCCTTTACTCACTTTAGTTTCAATCCTAATAATTATAATATAAAAAGCCAACAAAAAAATTAAAATAATATTTATTTTGATTACTTTTTTCAAATAAAGTGTTATAGTTAACTTTGTAAACACTAACGATAAATTAATAATAATATTTTTTATAAGCAGAATTCATTTATCATTATTGTAATTATTGTTTTAGTAACTGTTTGTATTTTAATTTGAATAAAAATTATATTAAAAACCAAATTCATATTTTGTAATAATTATTTAATGGTTATAATAAACGTTATTCATACTATTTTGACTTAAAAAAAATAGAGGTTTAAATTATGAATTTGGTACAAACTTTTGTGAGAAGAATGTTTATGATATCATTTTTATGATAATAAAACGATAAGAATAATATTTATGTAATAATAAATTCATGAGTATCATGATAATCCCTTTCATAATTAACAATCAGATTAAAATAATATTCAACAGATTAAAAAACAGAATTAACATAAAAATCATTATTATCATAATAACCGGAATCATATCAATACAATTAAGATCAAAATCGTAAAATCATCATTAAGAAATTGATAAATTAAATGATAAATATAATTTTATCAATCATAATAATAAAATAAATAATTGTTGTTATAATTATAAAAATTGTAAAAATATTGAAAAGGAATGATAATAATAATAATTATTTACGTAATAATTTTTATAATACTAATCATAATAGTAATAAATATAATATTCATTACTTTCAAAGTAGTAAAGAACATCATATTCAAACTTATCATTGTTATAAAAATATTAATTATCATTATTATGATACATAAAAATATAATACATTATTAACAAATCAATAAAATCATTATTCTTATAATTATCACATTCATAGCAGTTACAGTAATAATAATAATAATAATAATAATAATAATAATAATAATAATAATAATAATAATAAAAATAAAAATATTATTAAAAATATTTTTTTTAAAAATATTTTTTAAATGTAGCATCATCAACGTTGCATCATCGAGTCGGCAGCACTCATCTGCTGTGCAACATCTCGTACCCGATCGAGAGCAGAAATAAATTTAAACAATGCCCATTATTTCTGCCTTCTGCGTTCTACACCATATTGTATGGATTATTGTTATGATTATTTTGATGGGTCAAATGCCACTGACCTAGGAATTGACCGATTCTGTATATAAACCCCCTAGATTATTTTTGACAAAATATACTTTTTTATACACTAGAAGTGAACACAGGTATTTTACTGGCCTCGCATGCCAAAGTGGTGACCCCGAACGTTCGTAGTAAAAATCAAGCTAGTTTCGCATTCTGCTATCGCGCTCGAAGTTTTAATCGACCGTACAAGTGAGTTGCTTAGCAAAAAATGCACGACCCGCCAAAGTCAGAACCAGAACCCGGTGTGCAATTGTTGGAATCAATAAGTGCACCGCGCCTCCAACCGCCGAATATGAGTGAATCCAACATCGAGTCGTATTTTCTCTCGTTGGAATTCTGGTTCGCTGCCTCTGGTTTTAGTATTCATGCTCAATACGACGCGCGGAAATACAACATTGTGATGGCGCAGGTACCCCCGAACAAGCTTACCGAGCTGCGTTCGATTATTGATGGTGTGCCGGCCAACGACAAGTACGCGTACATCAAAAGGAAGCTCATCGAACATTTCACCGATAGCCAACAGAGACGTTTGCATCTCGTTCTGTCGGATATGCCACTCGGAGATAGGAAACCCAGCCAATTGTTCAACGAAATGAAGCGCGTTGCTGGAAATTCCCTTGGAGAGACTGTGCTGTTGGATTTATGGGCATCAAGGTTACCGCCCCACGCTCAAGCTGCGGTAATAGCATCGAAAGGTGACGCTGCTGATAGGACGACTATTGCAGATGCCATCGTTGACTCGATGGGCCTTCGAAATATCAATTCCATCGATTTGAAGGCACAACAGACACCTACGGCATCATCGAATGTTGCGGAGATCCCAGTGCAAAATAGCATCGAAACTCTTCATCGTGAAATTGCCCAGCTGACGAGTAAACTCGAGAAGGCACTTTCGTCACGTGGTGCTGGCAGTTTTCGAGGACGATCACGCTCGCGCTCACACAGCCGTGGTAAGTTAGAATATGTGCACCGTGATAAAACACCGGCTAATGAACTTTGCTGGTACCATCGCACTTTTGGTCATGAAGCACGACAATGCCGAAAGCCGTGCTCATTCAGCCAGCCATCATCATCTGGCACAGCCAACAAACAATGACGCCACATGGATACTGCGTTGGAAGTAGGCGAAATTGCCAATGCAGGCGCAATTTTTCGCCTAAAAATCTCGGATACAACAACATGCATGCAGTTTTTGATCGACACTGGAGCCGACGTGTCCGTTATTCCGAAAGGTTCCAGTTCAAGCAGGATGAAACCCACCACCATGAAACTTTTTGCCGCCAACGGGACACCAATCAAGGTCTACGGAGAAGCACTGCTGAAAGTAAATCTTGGTCTTCGTCGAGAGTTCTTGTGGACGTTCCTCATTGCCGACGTTACCTCAGGAATCATAGGTGCAGATTTTATTTGTAATTTCGATCTGCTGATCGATCTTAAACGCAATCGCCTCATCGACAACACAACAAGTCTCGAATCGACAGGAGTGCTTGCTAGAACTAGTGAGTATTCCATCAAGACATTCAGTGCGGCTTCACCGTACGCTGAAATATTAGCCGAATTTCCAAGCATCACACGACTAGCTCCACAAGGTACGGTAAGCAAATCAACCATTGTTCATCGTATCGAGACAACCGGCCAGCCTATCTACGCGAGACCGAGGCGCCTTCCACCGGACAAGCTGGAAGCTGCCCGTACCGAGTTCGAACACCTGATGAAGCTTGGAATTTGCAGGCCGTCCAGCAGTAACTGGGCCAGCCCACTGCATATGGTGAAGAAAGCTGATGGATCTTGGCGCCCGTGTGGAGATTACCGTGCTCTTAACGCACAGACTATTCCTGATCGATACCCACTTCCGTACCTTCAGGATTTTACGACCATTTTGCAAGGCAAAACTATGTTTTCCAAAGTCGACTTGCAGAAGGCGTTCCATCAAGTTCCAATCCATCCTGGGGACATCCCGAAAACGGCTATCACGACGCCGTTTGGACTGTTCGAGTTTTCTTACATGACGTTTGGATTAAGAAATGCTGCCCAAACATTCCAACGGCTCATCCATGAGGTCGTTCGAGGATTGGACTTCGTATTTCCGTATATTGATGACTTGTTCATTGCCTCATCATCGCCTGAAGAGCATCGTGAGCATTTGCGCCAGCTGTTTGAAAGACTAAAGCAGCACGACCTGGCAATTAACGTTGCCAAATGCGAGTTTGGACGTACGGAAATCAGCTTTCTAGGACACAATGTATCCGCCGATGGAATTCGTCCCTTGCCAGAACGTGTGGAAGCTGTCCAAAACATCAAGAAGCCATCGATGGTGAAGGAGTTGAAAAGTTTCCTGGCAATGATCAACTTCTACCGGAGGTTCGTCCCAAACGCGATCGAAGCGCAAATCCCATTGCTGTCGATGACCCCTGGCAATAAGCGCAACGATCGTTCACCGTTGGTCTGGACCGACGAAACCACTGCAGCATTTGAACGATGCAAACAGCAACTCGCCCAGGCAACATTACTGGCACACCCTGCCAAATCGGCCGAATTATCTCTTTGGGTAGATGCATCCGACATAGCAGCAGGAGCAGTCATTCACCAAATCGTGGATGGAAAGGTTCAGCCACTAGGATTCTTCTCTAAAAAGTTCGACAAGGCGCAACTCCGGTACAGCACGTACGACCGTGAACTTACCGCGATCTATCTCGCAGTGCGGCACTTCAAGTTCTTGCTAGAAGGACGAAGCTGCCACATCTACACCGACCACAAACCGATTATTTTTGCCTTTCGTCAAAAGCTCGATAAAGCCACAAACCGCCAAGCTCGCCAATTGGACTACATCGGGCAAATTACGACGGATATTCGGCACATAGTTGGCAAGGAAAACATCGTAGCCGACTTATTTTCCCGCATCGCTGCAATTCAAGCTTTCCCGTCGATCGACTTCGACGCCCTTGCTGACGATCAGCAAACCGACGAGGAGCTGCAAAATATTTTGCAAGGTAAATTGAATTCATCTTTAAACTTAAAACTTTTTACCGTTCCAGGCAATTCAAAACAATTGTTTTGTGATTGCTCTGACGATCGCATTCGTCCATTTGTTACGAAACTCTTTCGTAAAGTTGCTCTGCAAGCAACCCACAACCTCTCTCATCCTGGTACACGTGCAACAGCTAGACTGATGACCAAAAGATTCGTTTGGCCGGGCATACGAAAGGACAGCATCGCTTTCGCCAGGAGCTGCTTGCAGTGTCAACGGTCCAAGGTGACGCGCCACACACATTCACCCATTACCCGCTATTCGATGCCAGACAGCCGGTTCTCGCATATCAACATCGACATTGTTGGTCCATTTCCTCCAAGCAACGGTCATCGATACTGCCTAACCGTCATCGACAGGTACACTCGATGGCCAGAAGCAATTCCTGTTCCTGACATGACTGCACCGACGATCGCACATGCACTTGTCAATGGATGGATTGCTCGCTTTGGTGTACCAACATACATTACGACAGACCAAGGACGTCAGTTCGAATCATCACTGTTTTCCGAGTTGGTTCACATGCTTGGAATTAGCCACCTACGAACAACAGCATACCATCCCCAATCAAATGGCATCATCGAACGGTGGCACAGAACGTTGAAAGCGTCGATTCTTTGCCACAACCCGAGTTACTGGACTGAGCACCTGCCGATGATTTTGCTTGGTTTGCGGACAACCCACAAAGAAGATATCAGAGCATCGCCAGCTGAGATGGTGTACGGAACGACACTCCGCATACCGTCCGAGTTCTTCGTCGATAACACCACCACCCGCACCGAAGTAGATTTTGTCGTCAAGCTACGAGACGCTATGCGAGATCTGCGACCAAAGGACACTGCATGGCATAGAAACGGAACCGTTTTCGTACATCAGGATCTGCACACATGCAAGCACGTTTTCATCCGTAACGATTCCGTGCGACCGTCGTTATCTTCCCCGTACGATGGTCCGTTCAAGGTGGTGAGTCGGAGCAGCAAGCACTTCAAAATCGACGTCAAAGGGCGGATGATGAATGTTTCGATCGACCGATTGAAACCCGCTTACACAACTGAGGAGCGACAACCGTCGCACAGTAGCTCTGCCCCCGAAGAAACACCCGCTGCTACATCTTCACCGACTAGAGTCACTCGTTCTGGTCGTCGAGTCGTCATCCCACTTCGCTATCGCTAGAAGGATACCAACTCTAGAAGGGGAGTACTGTAGCATCATCAACGTTGCATCATCGAGTCGGCAGCACTCATCTGCTGTGCAACATCTCGTACCCGATCGAGAGCAGAAATAAATTTAAACAATGCCCATTATTTCTGCCTTCTGCGTTCTACACCATATTGTATGGATTATTGTTATGATTATTTTGATGGGTCAAATGCCACTGACCTAGGAATTGACCGATTCTGTATATAAACCCCCTAGATTATTTTTGACAAAATATACTTTTTTATACACTAGAAGTGAACACAGGTATTTTACTGGCCTCGCATGCCAAAATTCCCTTGGAGAGACTGTGCCGGCGGATTTATGGGCATCAAGGTTACCGCCCCACGCTCAAGCTGCGGTAATAGCATCGAAAGGTGACGCTGCTGATAGGACGACTATTGCAGATGCCATCGTTGACTCGATGGGCCTTCGAAATATCAATTCCATCGATTTGAAGGCACAACAGACACCTACGGCATCATCGAATGTTGCGGAGATCCCAGTGCAAAATAGCACCGAAACTCTTCATCGTGAAATTGCCCAGCTGACGAGTAAACTCGAGAAGGCACTTTCGTCACGTGGTGCTGGCAGTTTTCGAGGACGATCACGCTCGCGCTCACACAGCCGTGGTAAGTTAGAATATGTGCACCGTGATAAAACACCGGCTAATGAACTTTGCTGGTACCATCGCACTTTTGGTCATGAAGCACGACAATGCCGAAAGCCGTGCTCATTCAGCCAGCCATCATCATCTGGCACAGCCAACAAACAATGACGCCACATGGATACTGCGTTGGAAGTAGGCGAAATTGCCAATGCAGGCGCAATTTTTCGCCTAAAAATCTCGAGATACAACAACATGCATGCAGTTTTGATCGACACTGGAGCCGACGTGTCCGTTATTCCGAAGGTTCCAGTTCAAGCAGGATGAAACCCACCACCATGAAACTTTTTGCCGCCAACGGGACACCAATCAAGGTCTACGGAGAAGCACTGCTGAAAGTAAATCTTGGTCTTCGTCGAGAGTTCTTGTGGACGTTCCTCATTGCCGACGTTACCTCAGGAATCATAGGTGCAGATTTTATTTGCAATTTCGATCTGATTATCGTTCTTAAACACAGCCACCTTATTGACAAGGCTCGAATCAGCAGGAGTGCTTGCTCGAACTAGTGAGTATTCCATCAAGACATTCAGTGCAGTATAACTGTACGCTGAAATATTAGCTGAATTCCAAAGCATCACACGCTAGCACCACCAGGTACAGTAAGAAAATCATCCATTGTCCATCGTATCGAGACAACCGACCAACTTGTCTACGCCAGGCCAAGGCATCTTTCACCGGACAAGCTCGAAGCTTCCCGTATCAAGTTCGAAGACCTCATGAAGCTTGGAATCTGCAGGCCGTCCAGCAGCAACTGAGCCAGCCCGCTGCATATGGTGAAGAAAGCTTATGGATCTTTGCACCTGTGTGGAGATTATCGTGCCCTGAACGACTATTTCTGATCGATACCCGCTTCCGTACCTTTAGGATTTTACGACCATTTTGCGTAAATCTATTTGCTCCAAAGTTGACTTGGATAAGGCACCAAATTCCACTCCATCCTGATGACATCCCAAACACGGCTATCACGACGCCGTTTGGACTTTTAGAATTTTTGAACATGACGTTCGGAATAATAAATGTTGCCTAGAGACTCCAATGGCTCCACGAGGTTGTTCGAGGCTTGGACTTCGTATTTCCGTACATTGCTGACTCGTTCATTGCCTCATCGTCACCTGAAGAACATCGTGAGTATTTGCGCCATCTGTTCGAAAGACTGAAGCAGCACTACTTGGCAATTTACGTTACCAAATGTGAGTATGGCCGTACGGAAATCTCCTTTCTAAGACACTTTGTATCCGCCGAAGGAATTTGCCCTTTGCCAGAACGTGTGGAAGCTGCCAAGAACACCAAGAAGCCATCGATGGTGACGGAGTTGAACAGTTTTTTTTTGGCAATTATCAACTTTTACTGGAGGTTCGTCGATTCTATCCGGCAATAAGCGCAACGATCGTTCACCGTTGGTCTGACCGATGAAACCACTTCAGAATTTGAACGGTGCAAACAGCAACTTGCCCAGGCAACATTACTGGCACATCCTGCAAAATTGACCGAATCCGGTACAGCACGTACGACCGTGAACTTACCGCGATCTATCTCGCAGTGCGGCACTTCAAGTTCTTGCTAGAAGGACGAAGCTGCCACATCTACACCGACCACGAACCGATTATTTTTGCCTTTCGTCAAAAGCTCGATAAAGCCACAAACCGCCAAGCTCGCCAATTGGACTACATCGGGCAAATTAGGCACGGATATTCGGCACATAGTTGGCAAGGAAAACATCGTAGCCGACTTATTTTCCCGCATCGCTGCAATTCAAGCTTTCCCGTCGATCGACTTCGACGCCCTTGCTGACGATCAGCAAACCGACGAGGAGCTGCAAAATATTTTGCAAGGTAAATTGAATTCATCTTTAAACTGTAAACTTTTTACCGTTCCAGGCAATTCAAAACAATTGTTTTGTGATTGCTCTGACGATCGCATTCGTCCATTTGTTACGAAACTCTTTCGTAAAGTTGCTCTGCAAGCAACCCACAACCTCTCATCCTGGTACACGTGCAACAGCTAGACTGATGACCAAAAAAGATTCGTTTGGCCGGGCATACGAAAGGACAGCATCGCTTTCGCCAGGAGCTGCTTGCAGTGTCAACGGTCCAAGGTGACGCGCCACACACATTCACCCATTACCCGCTATTCGATGCCAGACAGCTTGTTCTCGCATATCAACATCGACATTGTTGGTCCATTTCCTCCAAGCAACGGTCATCGATACTGCCTAACCGTCATCGACAGGTACACTCGATGGCCAAAAGCAATTCCTGTTCCTGACATGACTGCACCGACGATCGCACATGCACTTGTCAATGGATGGATTGCTCGCTTTGGTGTACCAACATACATTACGACAGACCAAGGACGTCAGTTCGAATCATCACTGTTTTCCGAGTTGGTTCAAATGCTTGTAATTAGCCACCTACGAACAACAGCATACCATCTCCAATCAAATGGCATCATCGAACGGTGGCACAGAACGTTGAAAGCGTCGATTCTTTGCCACAACCCGAGTTACTGGACTGAGCACCTGCCAATGATCTTGCTTGGTTTGCGGACAACCCACAAAGAAGATATCGGAGCATCGCCAGCTGAGATACCGTCCGAGATCTTCGTCGATAAAACCACCACCTGCACCGAAGTAGATTTGGTCGTCAAGCTACGAGACGCTATGCGAGATCTGGACACTGTATGGCATAGAAACCGGACCGTTTTCGTGCATCCGGATCTGCACACATGCAAGCACGTTTTCATCCGTAACGATTCCGTGCGACCGTCGTTATCTTCCCCGTACGATGATCCATTCGAGGTGGTGCGTGGGAGCAGCAAGCACTTCGAAATCGACGTCAAAGGGCGGATGGTGAATGTTT
>JAHHFK020002660.1:0-88606 GCA_024533555.2 Aedes koreicus
GAGGCACGTCCACGTCTGTGTTCTAGATTTACTTCCCCGGTTGGTAATTAACAGCTTGTGAAACATAGGACAGCGGCAATTATATGCAACAATACCTAATCGCGTATTGTTGAAGCATCACTGAGCAACAGCAAACAACAGCTGTCGTGTTACCATTTTAAAATGCTACAATGCCATAAAGTTGTACCAATCTAATTCTACATAAAAAAAGCCTGGGACGGATATGCGATTATTTTACAATCGGAATGGAAAAATCGCATATCGTCCCACTTTTTGTTCGCAGAAAACAAGTTTGTAAATTGGGGCTTTTTGGGACTAAAAGCCTATTTCAGACACACCCACTATGCTGCAGACAAAAAAGAGCGCTACATTATGCGAAACATAGTGTATTACGGAAAAAAACATCATCACAACTTTCATTACTGTTTTCTCCATTCGATGAATTTATGGGACTAATATTTCATGCGGTTAAGCGTGAAATTGGCTAAAGCATCTTGCAAAATTCGAAAAAAAACATGGCTTTACACAAAAGCGATCGTCAAAAGTCTTCGCTCTCAGTAGAATTTTCCTTTTCAACTTCCAGGGAATAAATGCCTAGCTATGACATATCGATTTCTGTTTCATTTATTAATTGTATAACCGTTCCATGCATTTTTCGATATGCGCTTAACTTTGACACCACTCCTAATCTTTTTTGGGCACTTCTTTTGATTATTTCCTTCTAATCTATCTCGATTTCTGAATATCAAGTGTGATTTTGTACTTTGACCATCATGATGACCCAAAACTTATCAATGGGACGAAGTTCGGCGAGTTCGATGGGTTGAGTCTTTTAGTACAAAACAACATTGTTCGCTGTACCAGTCTAACCAGCCGCGTGTAATGGTAGGATTCCAAATCCAGCCAAAATAGCGTCTCACTTCCATTGAGAGACCACAGGAAAACCGCAGGCGCTTCAAAGGCACTCATTCCGATAGATTTGTCCATTCATGGTACAAATGGCCAAAAACTTTTTAGCGAATTTGTTCACCTTCTTCTTCTACCTCCTCAGCAACGTTAAACTCCTGCCCCGGCAATTGCTTTGTGTCCGCCTTGATGTAAGTCTCGTCGTTCATCACGACACACCTCGGTTTCGTCAGCCACTCTCGATACAGCTTCCTGGCGTGGCTTTTGGCTACCGTGTTTTGTTTATCGTTCCGGTTTGGCGTCTTCTTGACCTTGTAGACGTGCAGGCCAACACGTTTCATATTTTTTTTTGACTAACCAGATGGAAACCTGCGCCTTCTTCGCCACATCGCCACTCGAAAGTTTCTAATGACAGATTCAACAGCTTCCTTGGCTTCGCCGGATCAGCTATCTTCGGTTTTCTGCCGCTGGGATATCTGGATCTCTCTTGTTCTGATACCATCTCGATAACCACTTGAGATTGACTCAAACCGTGGGGCAAAAGTTCAAGTGGGGTAAAAGTTCGTTTTGCAGTTTTTTATACACAGAGTACCGAACAATTGGCAACACTGGTATGGATTGGTAGGAATTTTGAGAGCTCCCATTCAGATGTAAACAATTCTTGGCTCGGTTGCGTTTTCTCAAAATAATGAGGTAAAGTTGTTTTTTCGTCCAAAAAATGTAATTTTTTAGTAAATGGTAAACGTGTTTTCGTACACAAAACTTCAGTTTTCAAAAAAGTGTTGTTGTGCCTTTAGTTGCTGGTTTCAATACCAATCAGATGCTGCGTTACAATTTTCAGTATTATTTCCCAGTTTTGCACTATTCGATGTAAAGTCCATGAATCCATAGTGGGGCAAAAGTTCGAATCGCGAGTGGGGCAAAAGTTCGAATCAGAATAATCATGTCCTTGCTTCCTTACGTATAATCATACAGGGTCTACAAAAAAGAAAATCGGAGCGGAAGGTATGTACTTCCGACATGCTGGAAGTCGCCCAACAAAGGCTTGCCAATGGCGAATCTAAACTCGCTATTGCCAAAAGTCTCGGAATTACGGAAGTTGCATTGCGTAAGAGGCTGAAGAAGGTAAATAAATCAAACTTTTTTTTTATGGTTAATCGTAGTTTAATTTATTCTGTTCCGGTTTTAGGGCTACGGAGCGCAAAAGCTTGGTCGGTTTAGATCAATCTTTACTCCAGATCAAGAAGAAGAACTAGCTGGACATTGCAAGAATCTCGATGATGCATTCTACGGATTATCGTTAATCGACCTCCGAAGAGCGGTATTCTAGTACGCCGAGGCAAATAAGGTCACACATGGATTCAATACGGAGACAAAGATAGCTGGTAGAGTGGACGATCTCCTTCATGCGTAGACACAGATTGTCACTGCGAACTCCCCAGCAAACCAGTCTTGCGAGGATGATGGGTTTTAACCGGGTGCAAATGACCAAATTTTTCGACAATTTGACCGAAGTGACAACAAAGTATAGCTTCAGACCAGGTCGGATCTACAATATGGACGAAACAGGAATGTCTACAGTACCGAATATTGTCCCGAAGGTCGTCTCTACATCCGGAAAGAAAGCGGTAGGTAAAATAAGCTCGGCTGAGAGAGGAGAGCTCACCACAGCAGTTTGCGCTATGAGTGCTGTGGGAAGTTATTTGCCACCGGTTCTGATCTTCAAAAGAAAACGTCAAAAGCCGGAGCTTCTCAATGGGGCACCTCCAGGAACCGAAATGTTCGTTTCTGATTCGGGATACATAAACTCGGATCTTTTCTTTCAATGGATACAGCATTTTCAGAAGCACACTAACGCAACGAAGGAGAACCCGGTCTTGCTCATTTTAGACAATCACAGCACACATCAATCGTTGGAAACTGTTCTCTACTGTCGAGAAAATGGAATTATTTTGCTGTCTATTCCCCCACACAGTAGTCACAAAGTCCAACCGTTAGATCGCTGTTTCTTTCAAGCCCTGAAAACCAAATATGCCGAAGCGTGCAATAATTGGCTTGTGTCCCATCCTGGAAGAGTTATCACGCAGTATCAAGTGGCTGAACTGTTTGGGATAGCTTACTGCAGATGTGCAACAATCGAAAAAGCGATCAATGCTTTCAGGATGTGCGGCATCGTTCCAATCAATCCTGGAGTGTTTACAGATCAAGATTTTGCCCCAAGTGAAGTGACGAATATTGATCAGTCGAGCATTGAAAATGTTGACCCGGAACCCACTACCACCAGTAGTACAGAAGCAACTGGACGTTCTTCGCCATTGGCTGTATTCGTAGAGTCATCTGCGGAATTGCCCCAAAGTTCTTCAATCCACGTGAAGAGACCAGCAAAACGAAACACCGCTTCAAAAGTCGATAACCAGCCATTGAGGGTTAATCCGACTATGCCACTTCAACAGATAGCTGATCCTCCTGAACTACCGAATACGAAATCGTCCGATGCTGCTTTGACATGCTCCGGTGCTTCCAACCAACATGCGGAGTGCAGCAAGGATTGCAGTGTGAAATTCAAACCGCTTTTGGTTTCCCTCCGGAACATCCTGGAATCTCTAGAGACAGTGTGCTCTGATAATTGTTCATCGACGGACGTACAATCGTGCTCTGAGCCGTCAGAACCGGTTTCCATTGCAAAAATCAGGCCCCTGCCAAAACGAGTAGAGCCGCAGCAAAGACGGAAGAGAGGCCAGAGATCTGAAGTTATTACCAGCACACCATTCAAGGAAAAATTGGAACTGAAAGCTATGGAGCAAGCACAAAAACTGTCAAAAACATCTAAACGCAAGAAACTTTTCAACGAATCGCAGCCTACTAAGAAGAAAGCAAAGATTGAGAAACACTAAATTTGAACACGTGACTATATCAGCTGCACCATGAAAGGTCGAACTTTTGCCCCACCTCATTCGAACTTTTGCCCCACTGGTGGGGCAAAAGTTCGTTTCGAAGGTTGTTTCGAAATATTATTTTTAACATCGTAATTTTAATTTCATTGAACTTGTACTTTTTCCGAAGAGAGATAAACAGTTGTTGAATAAATCAGTATGCTTAATTTGTTGTAACTTTATTAAACAAAAAATTGAAAAATAAAATTCCACTAAGGTCGAACTTTTGCCCCACCTTACTCTATTTAGGATTCACTGTTTTATTTTGACAGAATATTTGAGGGTGTGTTAGTGTGAGTTACGTTATAAGAGGCGAATCATTAAGCTTGTGACCGAGCTTGGGTCCGATGTGCTGGTACTTTCTGAGTCAAAAACTATATCCACTTTCTTCTGGACTATCCAGCCGCTGCTTACACCCCAACCACTCAGCAGCGTTCTGGACCATTAATAATCATGATAGTTTAGTAAAATTAGAAATCCTCCTGCTGAGTTTGATTTGAGACGTATATAAACCACTATATCGGGGCCATCCCGCAGCAAAAGTCACTTCAAGTCTGATGTCACACTGAAAATTAGATTTAGTTTATATTACGGAAGCGAAGGTAGAACTACCGAATCTATTGATTGTTTTCTGCAACAAAGCTGATTTGTACTTTTTATGAAAATACCTTCGTTATTAATGGCACAAGCGCAACTGTCAAAGGCACGAACCATTTGGTGACACAGAAGAACATTCGTGCATTGTACGAAAACAATACGAAGAGCTACGAATATTTTGTAACAATTTTAAAAGAAACGTTGGTCTCTGTTGGTTATATGAATGACTGACAGATCTACTATATCGACTCGAAATGTAATTGAAAAAAGCGCATCCATGTGGAGTTGTGCAACGATTTTTTAATGTTTCAGACATGGGATTCGATGCCGTATTTTTGGGAAGAGCTGTTACTGAATCCTTGGTTGATCTCACTAGGCCATGCTGACTCGAGAGAAGATGCATGAATAATGAGTATGAAGTTGTAACTCTCGACAGCGCTTTAATTTTTATTTTGGCATAGTTAAATTATTTCCACCCATCCCAGCAGCATGCATGAGTACGATAAAAGAGAAGCGATTTACTGGTCTTGGTGAAATTCATTTCGTGCATTGAACAAAAAGATGTAATGATAGCATTTCACCAGATAAGAAGACATGTGAATGTTTCATAAAATAAACGAGACATTTGTTCTATATGCAAAATCCATGTTTACGAAACGAGTGAAAGCTAATATACGAAAATAATTTTACAGTGCACGTTTGACTCTAAATTGAGGGTCCATCAGCGTATATTTGAGCTCTGTGTCAGAGCTTTACTGCTATTTAGAACATTTGCCAGAACCCTACATTTGAAATCCATAATTTTGTATGGCTCTAAAAACTATAAAACATGCTTCCAGGATACGATAAAGGATCGAATAAGCGGAGCACGTATTCAAAAAACCGTGAGAAATATTTTAGCCAAACTCACTAGCCTTATTTCATACCCGTCTTATTGTAACCGCCTTCAGTTAAAGTTCAGCACGCCATCCACGGGTCAATCCTTTCGACTTCAAAAAGTTATATCTTGATTTAGCGCTGTTTTTCTAATTTCCAATTCCACGCTCCACCCATCCTGCAGTTGGCAGACTGATTTTGCGATTTCAATTCCCTGATGCGAATTTTCTCAAGCACTCCCAGCCCCAATGAAACGGACTGAAAGAAGCCAGGCTGATTGTTGCTGTCTAAATAAATTCCATTCTGAAATAACCACTTGCTTATTACCATAAAAGACTGTGTAGTATCTCATACACACACAGAATAGTCGCATCCATTTCATCACTGAAAGGACACCACAGCCAGCTATGCTCTCTGTTGCTTTGCTTTCCGTTCGTCGTTTATGTGAGGACGAAGAAAACCCATCCACTCTCCGCAGCATACAAATCTCCTTCTTATCTAGGAGAAAAGCGATGCCGTTTAGCGGAGTGAAGCGAACCGTGTAAGCGTCCTAACTCTATCCCCCAACTCCCCCAGCCAGCCGAGATTGGCAAGATTCTGGGGCAGCACCACACCCCAAGAAGCACACAGTAACATCCTCGAGTGCAAGGGAGGGCCAAAAGTTCGACGAATGGAATTGAATAATTTTACGAGTTTGAATATTTATATGTGTACCAAGCGAGCAAAGTGCCAAGCGATCCGGGTGTCGAAAGGACTTGCCACTTTCCTTAGCCATGGCGGGATTCAGCGAAGTAAAAAGAGACATCTTAAGGATTTTCACCGGCCACCAGCCGCGTCAGAAAAGTCAACCAGAACTAGGGGTGTTCTCCCAGAATGTATCTCCAGATGTGGCTCACCATCTCCGGTTCACTTTTCCGGCAAATTGAAGGAGCCCCAGGATGCTGCAAATGAAAGACTAGCTGCTTCTTTACTTATTCGACGGCGATGTGCTGCTGCAAATCAGTACCATCAGTGAGGGCAGAACTCGAAGCAAAAAAAGCTACCGGCAAACAAACAGACTGCAAAATTCTTCGCCTGTGTGAAGTCCTATTTCTTATACAAAATGTCAGCCAGACACGACGACCGGCACTGGCACTAGGAATGAAGCCCTGCGCGATGGGAATACTTGATAGCTTTATCTTTCCAAACCTACGATGGAACGCTCACGCCGTTGGCTAAATCGGCCAAGTGGCATGTTCTCGTCGTAGTAGAAGAATTTGCATTTCTATTAAATTTATTACAATGAGCACAGAGTCAGGGAGCCACAGGGATTGCCTGCGAATCGATTATTCCAGTAAATGACATCTGCAAATCTTGCTCAAGCGGCAAAAATATTCATGCACTATTACAAATATTGATAATCGACTAGTTCCGTCTCCAGTGAACCATCAAAGTTCTGAAACGAAAAAATAAATCGATGTCAACAACTAGCTAAGCCAGCCAACCACCCTCTCACTCAACTGGAGCGATTCGATTAGCTGTGATTTATGTTTGAATTCCGAATCAAAGACAGGAAACACTTCAAACGTTATCAGTCCACTGATGATGTGACGCTCGGAATAGCGCTCAGCGGGATAGTCCTTTACCTATATCTACTTCCAATACAACGTAATCGAATGAGAAATCATCGCCTGACGCTCATGGCCTCTGTATGTGTATTTTTCGCCCTCAGTTGGGATTTTTCGCTACAATCTATCAATTTGCGATCGTTAGCCAAGTAGCAGCCGGGGTGTAATCAAATAAATCGTTATAAACGCGTAGGGCACGGCTGTTAAACTGTCTTTGACACAGTTGTTTGAACTAAGCGTGTGAAGGGAAGCGGGACGAAAGAAAAACTGTGGAGCAAATCATACCGATACCACGCCATGGTTGGTGAGATAAAAATTTATGAACTCCTTAAAAATGCATTAAATTGATGTTTATGCTGTTCTGTCTAGCCCAGTGAGGCTGCATTATTCTGTAGTGCAAATTTTCAACAAATCGTGCTGGAATTGAACAGAAGTGTTGGATTTTACGATGTTATAAACAGAAACGCATGAACCTGGGGCCTCTTAACGTCCAGTCAGTAAAGGCGCGATATTTCCAAAATTTAAAATGGTTGTGGCCATCCGAATGGAAGCCACTTGGACAAAGATCATTGGGCCGAATATTGAAGAGTAAGAATTCGCTCTAAACGTCCTTACCACAAATTTAATGACTGCGGTTTGGCGAAATTGAGGTTTGGTGCTTCGAAAAGGTTATTTGAAGTGCGCTGTGACTAACATGAACAAGCGTCAATTTGGAGGTTAAAATTAGGCCAGAACAAGGTCGATATTCGATTCAATAAAAAAAAATTCAAACTTAAACTCATCGATCGATTTTGCGTCCTTCAATTTGACAACGCAAAAGCACTACTAATCTAATCTAATCTGATCTATTTTTTTCATTTCCTTGATAATCGAGATTTTCAGCAACGGTTCATCTCCCGTAGTCAATCAAATACTTTTTGGGTATTTTCGTAATTTGTCCGGGGGTGAGATTCGAACTCGTGACTTGTGCGTCAGAGGTATGGATGTTTACCCCTTTTCTAATCTAATCTAATCTAATCCAATCTAATCTAATCTAATCTAATCTAATCTAATCTAATCTAATCTAATCTAATCTAATCTAATCTAATCTAATCTAATCTAATCTAATCTAATCTAATCTAATCTAATCTAATCTAATCTAATCTAATCTAATCTAATCTAATCTAAATCTAATCTAATCTAATCTAATCTAATCTAATCTAATCTAATCTAATCTAATCTAATCTAATCTAATCTAATCTAATCTAATCTAATCTAATCTAATCTAATCTAATCTAATCTAATCTAATCTAATCTAATCTAAATCTAAATCTAATAAAAAAAAGGCTAGATGATTCATGGAATGTCGGGATTGTTTGAATCAATTATGTAACCATGATATTTAAGAATCCAGTGGATAAAAGAAACGTGATTATCTCCTATTTATATTCCGTTGTTAGTAATTTATGATTAATATTAATTGGTCGTTTGGAGCATCTATTCAAGATACTAAACCTTTTCCTCTGGTTGTTGGGACATGAGCTCAAACTGTTGTCTTAACTTTTAAAGGCTTATAGGTATAGGTCCATTACCCATTTTCTTGAATGACAAAAAATTAAAGAAAGAAAACAGAAAGAAAAAAGGAACCCAAAACTTCTACCCCATCCGAAAACCTTAGAACTACAAAAAGCTACAAATACTAATAAAAAAGAAGAGGCTATACTGTTTGGAACAATTTAAACATATTTAGCTCACCAAGTCAATCCAAGTGAACCTGTAGCAATGCCGTTTCTTGTTGTTGTCACAATCACAGATGAGATGAGTATCACGTGATCTTGACGATCATATGACTAGAAATTCTAGACAACGTGGTGTAGACAATTTCTTGACTGCTCCTAGTTTAGTATTGTGTTTGGCTCTGCAATTTGGAATGAATGGAATGTTGTGGTCTTGATGACGATTCTAGTTATGGTTTACACAACACATTTATTTAAAACTCTAAATCGTCTAATCATAACTCATAACGATACAACGCACAGTGAGCATAATCGAGGCTGTAATCGGACTTATTTAATATAGGGAATAACGCCAATAAATCGGTTGCCACTGATTTCATCCTGTGCAGAGCATGGAAAGTGGCTTATTTTTCCCCATGTCACTCTAAATCGGTGTGTTTTTCAGTTTTTACTCCGATAACTACAATTGCCGCTGTATTTTTGCTTCAAAAGGGACATATCTTATGTGAAAAACTCTGAGCAACCGAATGGTGTCAGTTTCATGCTGTGCCGGGGTCGAGCAATGGTCCATTTTGCCCCATTTCACCCTAAATCGGTATGTTTTTCAGTTTTTACTCCAGTAACTACAATTGCCGCTGTATTTTTTGCTTGAAAAAGAACATATCTTATGTGAAAAACTCTGAGCAACCGAATGGTGTCAGTTTCATGCTGTCCCGGGGTCGAGCAATGGTCCATTTTGCCCCTCTTTACTCTAAACATGTGTTTTTATCAGTTTTTTACTCCGATAACTACAATTGCCGCTGTATTTTTTGCTTGAAACAGGACATATCCCATGTGAAAAACTCTGAGCAACCGAATGTTGTTGGTTTCATGCTGTGCCAGAGATTCGAAAATGGGTCCATTTTGCCCCATAAACATGTGTTTAGGACCTTCGGAAGACCACGGCAGGAAGGCCACTTGTCTTCACATGACAAGGGACTGGCGACTCCACGAGCCCTTGTCCAGTCAACATATCCTTCGACTTGATGTAATGTATGATATTTACTACCACCCATTGTAGCACGGAAACTAAGTCCGACAGCAATGGGCTCTCCTCTCTGTTAGACTTGATCAAGCTGCAATAACCACTGATTATCCTAATCATGCCGTTGTATGAAGGGCCAAAAAGGGGTTGGGTGGATCGATATGCAACATCACTTATACGTATCCACAGGGATATAAAGAATCTCCTTCCAACAACAAGACTGAACAATTGGTCAAAAGAGCAAGCTATCTAACATGAGGATGCCCCAATGGGCGGGGAGAAGAGCCCGCCCTCTATTCACAAACTGTTAGCAATGGGGAGTTGGCATTCCCACTCTCCCCATCCAGAGTGCTTCAATCGGGTGCCCTGATGGTCCCTCCCATTCCCATGAAATATTTATATAATGGTGTATATATTTATGTAAATGAAAAATACTACAAGCATTTGTATCTATAATATATGATCTTCATTCGGTTGATCCTGAAATGAAAGAAATGTTGTAGAATGTTAAAGTGTAGAGTTCTGTGGTTCGCGCTTAAGTACGTTTTCGTTCGTTTTCAGCGATAGCAGCATTTCATCAAAATCTTGATTTGATGCATCCTGAAATTTTTTATTAAATCTATTGAAATTTTACAAAACTAACATTTATACATTATAATTTACTGTTGCCATGGTCACTATTTGCTACTTGATGCTGATTTTATAATAGCAATCCGCTTTTATTTTTGCTAACCTAATAGTTATTGCTACCGAGTTAGGAAAGGGAAGATTTAAGTGGAAGGGAGTTAAAGATAAATGGGCAAAAAAACAATAAGTAATGTTTTAATCATCTTTGAAGTAAAATCAATAAAGCAATATTACCAAATATAATGATATTGTGAGTTATGATCAAGTAATGACAAAGATTGAAATGTAAAATCAAACACTAGCCAAATGGCACACAGCGCTGCATGAATCAGATCAGCTCAGAATTGATAAAAAGTCCATTTGTAAACCGGAAATGAAAAATGCATTCAGCAATAAGTGCAAAAGCCTACCACAGATTCCGTAATTTTCAAAAACCTACCACAGCTGTAATTTTCTGCGTTCTACATACTGGACATATAAGGAATGCTAGATGTCATAAATTGAAGGGATATTTCGTGTTTAAGCCAGATACCGCCTAAATCAGGTTTGTTGCATGAAAATGTGAAGGCAATGATATGATGGAAATAATACGATGTTGATAAGAAATACTACATAATGTACATATAATAATTAAATGCCGCTATTTGCCTCTTCCACTGCGATGTTAGATTATTGAAACTCTAAAATAGTGAAAATTCCAACGTGATATAATGAAATAAAGTTGATCACCTGGCATCCTAGCAAAATAGCAAAGAAAATTTAGGCAAATAAATTTCATACGAGTATTATTACTGCCCAAAAACGGAAACTCAATAAATCCAAAACAAAAAAATAATAATAAAAATGAATGACAGGAAATTCTTTGATAACTCTTTTTTTCCTACAGGGCCCATAAATGATTCTTTATGTCTGTAAAATAGAAAAGGTAGGATCATAAACAATTTTAGTTTTTAAATTAACTATTTTGGACGACGAATATTTTTTTTTGTCGAATCTGTCATTCATAATCCTCTCTCTAAAAAAAAAAATGTAAAAAACCATCCTATCTTTTCAAATACATAACGTGAGTAAGGTGGGCCAAAACTTACAACGATGCAAATGCGAAGCTGAAAATAGCATTGAATAATATTGTGAAGGGATGTTATAATATAACATGATAATAACAATTATATTTGTATTGTCTGCATGTCTGCTGATACTGCTGCAATTGTAGAAGGACTTGCATTATCATACGGGGGAAGAAAACAATTCAAAATTATTATACAACATGGATGATCTGAAATTATATACCGTATAAAGAATACATCCATTTTTTCGTGGTAGGGTATGATTTCAGCAAGTTTCTTTATCGGGGTCACGCTGCCTACATCGCGTTGGTGGGGCTACCAACTTGGGTATAGCTGACACGATACAGCGTTTCTTACTCAGCCGCTGGATGCCAGGACAGTCGCTGTTTGAGCCGCACCTCCTTGGTGGACAGACGCTCGGCACGCACCTCCTCAATCTAGCTGAAGTCAGAAGGACAACAGTGCCCAGGCTGCACTACCAGCTAAGTATGCAACCCTTAGCTGGCGTTCTTTGTCATCTTTTGACCCGTGGAAGCATGAGGTAGGAACTTGTGAGGACCATAACTATGTTGCGGGGACGCACGCTCCATCCCAGGTGTCTACTCACCATTTTGCAGCCCCCTCGGTTAAACTACATAATACTGAAAAAAAAACTTCAGTTATTGTTATTTGTTAACAGAGTTAAAGTTCATCATCCGATAGGTATTCATTATTGCCTTTGTCGTTTTTAAAATAGTTATCAAATTTAATCTTGATGTCGGCAACTTTGAGTTTCATACGAAGATATTTTACTCTGATTCTGTCGAAGTATAAAAATTTGTATAGTGTGGGGTTATTTTTCAAAATCAGTTCGAAAGGTCAAAATTATTTTAAGCTGAAATAAATATTATTATGATGATTCACTAAATGTTATTATGATGATTGGCAGTATTCAACGCGAGACGCATTAATTTGAGAAATTTAAGTCGCGGCCCTAAATAAAAGAAAGGTCTTTTCATTTCTAAATATATGTGTTCCCATAAGGAGAAATTTTCACAACCCAGCTGTTTGCCAATTTGAAGCTCCACATGTCAACCCCCTAAACCATCACTGAGTATTGAATATCATCAGCCCAGCGCTTGTATACACATCTACTCCCAATTTCCATGCTCCCACGAAACGACCGAAAAAAGAAAACAAAGGTGGGGATTTCAAAATGCGAGTCAAATTGGCTCTAGAGTGATGGTTCTGCGATTGGATCGTTTAGCGTCAGGTTGGCAGTTTTAGGTCCCAGTGGATATGAAAAAAAACTTAAGCTATCCACATTTAGTGAGATCCTGCCTCCCTTACAGATTTTTTTTTGTTGAATGGTGGCCTTTGGCCCTTAAAAAGAACTGAAAACCACCCACGGTAAAATCGATTGAGTACTTATTTTTTTAATTTTTAATGGAAAACAAGAGTAAGTTGACTGTTCCTGGGTTCTATTTCAAGGCAGATTCCAAAACTCCTTTAGGGTTGAAAAATTTAATCAGAGTACGATTGTACTTACAAAATAATTATACAGATTAGTCTTCTTACAGCCATCCAACCCAATTTCTCAGCAGTCCTGCATCGGATAAAACTGATTTTTTTTTGTTCGATTGAAAATTTGATGATAATCCGTTCAAAACATTAGCTAATTTGCTAAAATCTCAGTTGAACCTGAACATGCTCCAGCCATACCTCCAGAAAAAAAAACTGTTTTCAAAAACATGCAGTCTATAAAAATAAAATACCACATATTTGGTAAGGTAAATCTGGTAAACCAGAAGCACTTAAACTGAGAAACTGACTCTTCCGACCTTGAGAACCGGGTTTTCCAGCGTTAAGCATACCATTCTCTGTAAGAAATGTAACAACCAATGGAGCCAAGTAAAGTTTCACAGCTCGTTGCGGAGAGCTTTGTTTTGAGCTATAACCTGTCTGTGTCTAAGTGCCCATAGGGAGATGGGAAATCGACTGCGGCTAGAGGGGGAAATCCAAACTCTGGATGTGGCTATGCTTTTTGCGCTTCACGTTCACACGTTCGTAGAACCTAGCTTCCAGCCAGTCAAAGTGTTATGGTCGTTGAAAATTTGCTGCTTGTTTTTATTGAACACTTATACGAGACCTGTTGGAAATGTCAACGGCGCAGCGCGTTGCTGCAAAACTGCGAGAGATGGAGTGTTTCTGACGGCTAGAAAAGTAAATATGAAGTCGAGGAGGTGTTTATTTTTCATGTAAAAATCAACGATTATTGCGATATAAGGTTATCGTTGAATGGGGCTCACAAGTCCCACACGGTGAGAAGACTCAATCAAATTTCATGCTCGGTAGCAAATTGACACTTGATTGGATTGTTGATGTTCGGAGTTTCGGTTCTTGGAAAAAAAATATAGTTGAACCTAAGCTGGCAAGCTTTCGGCAAGCATCTAGGAATGAATTGAATTAAATGCTATAAAATTCAAAGTTTTCAACAAGCAGTTTAAATTCGAACAACATTAACAAGTATCGAATAGTTTATGTGTGTACCCGACCCATCTCCAAATTGTCTCCTTCAAGAGTTGCTACTGCAAAGTTCTTCCTTGAAAAATGAACTTTTAACCATGCCATCGAATTGACTAAACACATAAAACCAAAATCATCTCGCTCTCCACTTCCGTCATCATATCTATTCTAACTTGAATGCTCTGTCTTCTCTTCTCGAGCCCAGGCACAAGAAGTATACAATGATGATGTTTATGATGGTATACCAGATTGTAATGTGATACTTTCGCCTGAAGGAACTTTTGATTCGGAAAATGCAATGGCATCCAATGCAATGCAAATCTTATTCTCTTTTCAACAACGTTCTGAAACCCCTTCTGGACTCATCGGAAAACTCTATCCCTTGGTTTGCTGAGGGTATCGTAGCATTTGAATTATAGCACCACCCGAATTCACTTTATGCTGTTGGAGAATGCGTGAGTCCACTACGGACAAGGCAGAAGGAACAGAAAATGCACACACACATTTGCATAATATTTCTCTTTGCCTAAATGATTTAAGTTAATATTTGCATAGAATATCCATAAATTTATCGAATCTGTGGGTCAAATAAATCATGCTAAATTTTATTAGCCATTTTCTGAGCTTTGATGCTCGTACGACTATGGGCAGGTCTCGGCGCAGATGGGTCAAATGGATTCCACACTTGACGGGAGAAAACGATAAGTAAAATGAAACTGTTACTGACCAACCATGTCATTAGGGAGCAGTAGAAACTTTGCAATTCATAGTTTGAATGGCAAACGGGTGAAAATATAGACTTTTCAACTAGTCTACAGAAAGTTGGCAGAAAATAGGAAATGTTTAAAAATGTGATTTGCTCATCTATTGCCGGCAAACTAAATCCAATAAAATGGATTGATGATGTATGGGCTAATATAATCTTATCTACAAAGCAAAATATATCAATATAACCTCTGGTGTAAAATGCTGGAATATCGAAAATCCATGTTATTCATGCAGTTTATTAATTTTGAATTAAAAATAATAACCAAAAATGGGCGTGCGTGTGTGTGTGAGTGTGGGGAGGGCTGCATTTTGCTCCCACATACTGACGCAAGCGACTAGAGTAGTCCCAACTGCGGATCTACTATACAACATCACCCGAGGACGACAACCCGCTACTCCATTCAACCACTCACTTCTTGATTCTCCCGCCATTTTCGCTGTAGAGCCGACATGATTTATGTAATGGCTCCATTTATCGCATTCAACGCACTTTCGTCACGACACATTCTATAGACGACGATAACTGGGCTGTTATCTGCCCCGCTGATGGCAAGCATCTCGCTTCGCAATGGTCCGAATCGTGGGTAGTCAAAGACCAGGTGTTCCGGTGTCTCTTGGCCGTCTGCGCACTCCGGACACAAGGGTGACGCTCCGTGTCCGAAACGATGCAAGTATTACCTGAAGCAAACATGGCCAGACAGAAACTGCGTAAGGTAGAAGCTTACCTTTCCGTGCTTCCTCTTCATCCAGATCGACAGATCCGGTATGAGCAGGTGCGTCCATCGGCCGTTCTCTCCCGTGTCGTTGCCATTTGGCCATCAACTCCGCTCTCACCAGCTTCCAAACTCCTCTGAAATTGCACCGCTGACAACACTGGCTGTCCTCCGCGAGAGTGATGTCCATCCGGATCATTCCGGCAATGACGCGTACTGTCTCCGATGAAATAGTTCGGTACGTACTCACGACTCGCATGGCTATGAGCCTGAAGGTACTGTTCAACTTTCCCCGATTTCGCTTGGTTTCCAACGCTGCGACCCAGGCTGGATATACGTATCTCAGTATCGATGATGATACACTAGCCAGTAGACGCCGCTTACTACTACTAGGTCCGTAGCTATTCGGCATGATTTTGGATCATCGTTGATCATCACACCCAGGTAATTCAGCACGCTCTGCGGGGCTATGGCAAGCCCCCCGATGGCGATCACTGCTCGCTGTACCGCTTTGCAGTTGCTGACCATCAGCACCTCCGTTTTGGGGTGGGCTATCTACTGCTTGGACCCCTGCATAAAGCTTTCAATTATCCCGATAGCTTCGTTCACCAGCATTTCCACTTCATCCAATGTTTCATCTGTCACTGATAATACGATGTCATCCGCAAAGCCAACCGACGTCGCGGTGGTGGAGTAAATACTTAATGAAACACGATGTCAACATTAGAGCAATCGACTACCGGCGTAAGTTGTGTACCCTAATCGGTATCTTGGAAATTTTTATCTTCGATTGGTATAGTGATTGACGGGAGTGGCGCACATTTCGTAACACTAAGCGTCATTTTGGAGTACATGACATGCGATGAGAAATAGAATTGATAAGATAAGCTATTAGAAGTGAGTTTCTTGAAATATGCTTTGCTTATAGAATCAGATAAACTTGAGGCGTGCTATTTTGCAATTTGAAAGAATTATTTTGTATTTACGACGTCCAATCTTCAAAAAAGTGAGCTAAAAGGAAATTTGTTCAGATGTAGATTTTAAAGTCCACTGAGATAAATTTTTATATAAATAGCAACATAATTGTTTATTTGAATGCATCGTTTGGAAAATAAGGGATAGGTAAAATTCGAGGTTTTTAAGCGATTATCGTTTAAAAATCTGTTATCGTTATCACCGATAATATTGATCTCAAGTTATCGTCATCGTATACCCCGATTAAACTAATTCACCACTATTTTTATCGAGTTTAAAATAATTCGCTGATAATCGCAATCTAACATCCCTTTGTTATAAGCTCAAAGTCTGTTTTGGCCGCGCAAAATGAATGATTTCTCAGAGAGGAAATAACGTTCTTAAATCTAAAACACAAAAAATTATTCATTAACTTTTCGGCTGAATTTTCGAACGTTTCGCTTCCATTCCATCATCCTCCCCTTGCCTACCCAGCATGTGGGTATCTATGTTCACAACTATGGCCTGTTGTATTAATAACGTAGTAAAAATGTTGTTATTTGTAACACTTTAGTGGAGATGTATGAGTTTGCAGTTGTATATTTTTCAAATGGCACATCGTAACACAAACCAGAGGAACAAAATCGTTGTACAGTGAATTATAACGTTTTCATTCTCCAATGGCTGATAAATTATTTGTGATACTCACTTGAGTGTTTCAAAGCAGTTTTATTTTAGTTTATATTATGAATTTTTTTTTTGCTAAGGGGAAAACAGCGGACAATACCTTAAATTAGAAAATCACCGCACAAAAACTGCCGCACAAAAATTCTACCAGACGTATTACTAAACTTATCTAAACAGGTGTATAAATAGTTGAATATCGCTTCCAGCTCTAATACTTTATCAGTAATAATCAAAAATGTAATCGATCGTTGCATAATAGGCTGAGTCAAGAGACACATGCCCTATTGTTCTTAAGAAAATTTAAATGTTTATCCTACATGAATTGTAGAACACCTTCTATTTAATTTATCCGCCAGCCACATTCCAAGTAACAACCATCAATAAAGTCAGCCAAATTATGTTGAACAAGTGTTTTTTTTAAAGATTTTTTTAAAGTGTAGTGAATAACAAGTAATTATGATGTATTATGTCAAGTATAATCATGTTGTAAAATGGAGAATAGTGTACGTTATTAAGTTATATTTCAGACATACTCATGTATGGCAAATTTTGGCTTAGAAATTTTCAAACATTTTAGGTACGCAACTACTAAGTTCTCAATTAGCACTCATTTTCCACATCATGCCATTGCTTAAAGGCCAAAAACGGGTTGGGTGGATCGATAAGCAACATTACTTGCACGTATCCACAGGGATATAAAGAATCTCCTTCCAACAACAAGATTAAACAATTGGTTTAAATAGCGAGCTATCTAATATAAGGATACCCCTATGGGCGGTAAGAAGAGCCCGCCCTCTATACATAAACTGTTAGCAATAGAGAATTAGGATTCCCACTCTCCCTATCCAGAGTGTTTCAATCGGGTGCCCTGATAGTCCATCCTATTTCCCAGTAATAGCATTAATTATTTACATAATTATGTATACATTTAAATGTTAAAGAGAAAAGTACAACTTCAAACTATTATAGGATAAGGGGATGAAATGTAACCCTGGTTCTTTCTTTCGGTATATGTACCAAATATGTCACTAATTCAACGAAAATCAACCAAATCTAAAATCAAACGCAAATCTAATCACAAACAAAGAAACAAAACCTGCGCAGAGTGAATTATTATGTTTTCATTACCAAAGGGCCAATAAATCATGTGTGAAAATCTCTTAAGTGTTTCGAAACAGTTTTAGTTCAGTTTGTTTCCTGAAATTTTATTTTGAGTAAAGCAAATACATCTGGCAATGCCTTAAATCAGAAAAACGGGAAAAAAACCGTTCCAAAACTATATTTACCAAAAAATCGATCGAATGGGACGAAGTTGTATCCATTAATAGACCCAATTTGATGCTAATAGACCGATATTTCATCCATATCCCTCGATAGTTTCTGACTTTATAAAATGAGTTGTATAACTTTTCTTGATACATACTTTCAAATGTGTTATTAAACGTATCTAAGCAAGTGTATAACTAGCTAAATATCACTAGCAGCTAAAATACTTTATGAGTAAGAATTAAAAAAAGTAACCGAACGTTGCATATTAGGCTGAGTCAAGGGACTCATATCCTATATGTTTTACACTTGGTTGATCCTGAAATGACAAAAATGTTGTATATTGCTTCCTGAATAGTGCCTCTTCGGCTCATGCGGTGTAAAATGGTTGTAACTCTGAAAAGGCAAAAATTTCTAAAGCCCGTTATTGCTTGCGTGACCAGAACATTTATTAATATAATAAAAGAAAATTGATCAATAAAAGAAAATTCATTGTTCCCCAAAACTTGGTTATGATGGATTTTACACACGCTTAATGAATTCCAGAGCGCGTCGCCAATTGTCGCCTAGTTACACCCTTTTCACGTAACCATGTGTCCAAAACCTTAATTTTCGAATCTTTTACAATGCGCGACATTTTGAAGAATTCAAACCGTGCAAACAAGTAAACAAACGAAAGATGACAGTAAAACGCGCAGCATGCTAAAGACTGTATTCGATGAAATTTGGACACACGCAATTGTTCGTAACTTTTTAGCGTGTGGGTAAAAATTATTGAAATTTTAACTGAATGTATTTCATTGTGTTGTGTCAATTGTGTAATGAGTTTCGTGAAAATCGGTCGAGTGATTTCAGTGATGGCTTCGAATGAAGAAATAGTGCGCCAACAAATTTTGGGCACTCACTTCGAAAACCCAAACGCTTCTCATCGATGGATCGGAAAACAGCTAGGAATCGCACATTCAACCGTATCTCATGTGATCAAAACGTTCAAGGACCGTAAGACAACCAAGCGGAAAAATGGTAGTGGCAAAAAACGTGGCACATCAAATCCGAAGAAGGCCAGGATGGTATTGAACCAATTTAAGCGTTATCCCAACATTTCGATCAGGGTGTTGCGAAAAAGGCGAAAGTTTCAGTTTGTTTTGTGCAGAAAACAATGAAACGTTCTGGATTACATGTGTACAAGGTCCAGAAGGCACCGAACCGGAGCGATAAACAGAACTCGGTGGCCAAAACTCGTGCAAGAAAACTGTACAGGGAGTGGCTCACAAAACCGTTCTGCATTGTGATGGACGATGAGACCTACATTAAAGCCGACACCAAACAAATGCCAGGACAGGAACACTACATCGCCACCTCTAAGTTGGCCGTTCCGGAGAGTGTACGGAAGAAGAAACTGTCGAAATTCGCCAAAAAATTCCTTGTCTGGCAAGCGATCTGCGGATGTGGCGAAATGAGTCAGCCCTTCATCACCTCTGGGACCGTCAACGGACAAATCTACAAGGACGAATGCCTCCAAAAACGACTTCTGCCCTTCTTGAGATCTCACGATGGCCCGACACTGTTTTGGCCGGATTTGGCATATTGCCACTATGCCCGGCCCGTCTTAGACTGGTACAAAGATAATAATGTAGTTTTTGTACCAAAAGACGTCAACCCTCCAAACACTCCGGAACTTCACCCTATTGAAAAACTTTGGGCAATTATGAAGGCAAAGCTCGTTAAAACTCCAAACTGATAGAAAATGAACTTGAACTAAAGAAAGTGTGGTTAAAAGTAAGTAAGCAAGTCGGTCCTATCATTGCCCAAAATTTGATGAAAGGGGTCAAGGCAAAGGTGCGGGCATTTGGGTTGGGAGAAGAGGTTCAATAAACCAATGATGTCAAAACTTAACCATTTAGTAGTACTTTATTTCCAGAAAGTTCGAAAAGAATCGGGCTCAAGGAAAATTTTTGGTGACCTCTTTTGTGTGTCCAAATTTCATCGAATACAGTCTTTATGATGAACACATTAAAAACGCGTACAACGCAAATGTACGTAGATAACTTTTTTTCGATACATTTCTTACTGGAATTTTAACTACAGCTTTTTGATTTTTTTTATGGGAAATTTTAGTTTTATTTTGGATTGGAGTTTGAATATGGATTTAAATTTATGGTTTTTATTCACGGAAATTTTATTTTTCTATACCTTTTTTATTCTTTATTGATTTTTTTTCCTATTACTTTTTACTCAGTCTAATATGAAACGATCGATTACATTTTAATAATAACTCCTAAAGTGTGTTAGCTGTAAGTGATATTCAACTAGTTATACACTTGCTAAAGGGTGTTCCGATCAAAATTTGGTCAAACAGTTATGTGTGTGAGTCGATCAAAGTTCTTATTAGTAAATCAAATTATTTTTCTTTTTCAAGTTCAGTTAATACAGAATACAGGAGAAATATTCAGCTAAGCTTCCTTTTTACCGAATGCGAATTTCCGGGTCTTTCGTTTAACACCTGCCATAAGATTTTGTACAGTCTCCTTGTCCACTTTATTCGCCGCAGAACTCCAGTTTGCCTTGAACTGTTTCTCGCTCACAACAGCGTTTTGAGTCTTCTTAAGGTTCCGCTTGACGATGGCCCAATAATGATCGATTGGGCGGAGCTCTGGCGTGTTAGGAGGGTTCTTGTCCTTGGGCACCACTTGAACGTTGTTGGCAGCATACCACTCCATGGCATTTTTTTCCGTAATGGCAAGATGCCAAATCCGGCCAAAATAGAACGAAGCAATTGTGTCGCTTCAGGAAAAGCAGTAGACGTTTTTGTAGGGACTTGCTCAGATTAATTTCAAACCACAGGTACAGATGGCCTACCACACCAGATGTTTCGTCGCGAACTTTGACAGTTTAATGTGCTTGAAAATATCTGCCACCTTTCCCCGTCCGGTTGCCGTATAAAATTCCTGTCCAGGAAGCTGTTTAAAGTCTGCCTTGACGTAAGTTTCATCGTCCTGTACCACGCAATCAAACTTCGTCCGCATCGTCGTGTACAACTTTTGCGATCGTGCTTTGGCCGACGTGTTTTGTTTATCGTCGTGATTTGGAGTCACCACTTCCTTGTAAGTCGACAGTCAAGCTCGTTTTTTAGCTCTATCCACGGTTGAAGGCGCCACTCCCAGCTTCTTTGGGACATCTCGGACGGAGAGGTTGGGGTTTCGCTCAAAACAGCGGGCAACTCTTTTTGTCGTCGCTGTGGCCTCCGGCTTTCGATTTCCCCCGATCCACCTTTCCTGGCTGTCGACAAACGTTCACCGAACACTTTTAATACGTTGGTAACAGTTGATTTAGCCACATTCAACAATTTCGCCAACTTGGCGTGAGAGTAGTTTGGATTTTCGCCATGCACGTGCAAAATTTTGATGCGTTGCTTCTCTTCCTTCGACGACCCTTTGATAACTGAAGTGCTAATCTCAAGATCAAAATAAAGGCATGATGCTACACGCACACATTTTCAAAGTGAGGGGTGTGCAAAATGTTTTAATGCACGATGAAAGGAAATGCGTCAAGTTTATGTCGACCAAATTTTGATCGAAACACCTTTTAAGAAAAGTTTAATAAGACGTTTGGGAGTACGTATCACATTTTATAAAGTCAGAAAATTTCGAGGGTATAGGATGTAATAGACCGACAAGTAATAAGCACCAAATGGGGTCTATTTATGGATGCAACGTTGTTCCATAAAATAGATTTATTATTCAATGCTGTCTTCTGTCATAAAATAGATTTATTATTCAACTGCTTTGAAACATTTAAGTAATTTGCACATAATATTTATCAGCCAATCGATAATGAAAACCTTTTAATTTACCTTACACAGATTTTGTTTCTTTGGATGGTATTTAGAAGAGCCATTTGAAAAATATACAACCTCAAATTTATGCATTTCCATTAAACTTTTTACCAATAACAGTAGTTTTATTGCGTTATTAATCAAACAGGCGATAGCTGGGAAGATAGAAAAAAAATGTCCCTAACATTGGGTCTAATGTGTTTTGTTAAGTCGTTGTTATTTTATCTATGTGAACAGTCAGTTTATTACGTGACTACTTTCTGTTCATCTAGGCTCCATTACCCGGTTTATCGGTTCAATTTAGCCAAATCTAGATCATTCGAAGATCGTGCAGATAATCTGTTCAGCTTAACCAGTGAAGTCATGGTGTCTAAAAAGTTAAGTAAATCGAAAATTACACGGATGTGAACAGCTATAAATTGATTAATAATGTCTCAATTGCTTTGGAATCAATCGGTCATCCCGATAGAAATATGATTTTGTTGATCATCGCTGAATAAGTTGCATATTTGGGAGCTATGTTAACATTACATATCCCATTACCCTATTTTAATTTTTTTGTTAATATATTTTTAGTATTGCAATTTATTCGTGAAAATTAATTAAGTGTTTTTTGAGTTGCAATTCAGCTTTTTATTGCTTGAGAAACAGTAAATTATCCATAGTTCCAATTTAATTGTCAGCACTTTAATTTTTCTATGAGAATTTCCCATTCCTGCATTGCTACTACTCCTATTTATTTACAAGCAATTTGAAATTTTGTTATGGAAATCGAATCAAGTCACGTTTACTATGATTGTTCTTGTTTTTTAGCCTCCCCTGCACCAGCTGATTGGATGGACAGCCCTATTCCGAATTTCAACTCAACCACAGGCACAACAGAAGGAGGACGGAAACACAAACCTCATTCAAAAAGTAAAACCTTCCTATTCAATAATATATCCGCTTTATTTATTGCCTTCTGAAAATAAATACAGAGCTCTGACTAGTATAAACTACGCTTAACCTACACCAGATAATTTGTAATGGCACCTGACTGGCAAAGCACCGATGCACACCGTGCCCCCTGCAGTGCATTGCTCTTTATCTCCCCTTTTTCTCACTGTTTTCGCATAATACTTTCAATGGTAAAATTACTCGACTTCAAACCACTCGTCTTCTTCGGTCGGCAACCGCTAGCGGTAGAACAAACCGACCCCATGCTGGCTGTGGCAGCAGTAGCAGTTCCGGAAGTACTGCCAACTTCTACCGGTGTCTGTTTTTGTTGTGGTTCCATTTGCGGTGAACTGTTTACAGTGCTCCTCTCAACGGTCCTTTCCGGCCGTTTTCCACGGTTCTGGCGATGGTGATGGCGGTGATACTCCTCGACGTCGCCATCGTTGTTCAAATGGCCACCCGTGGCGTTCATCGTTAAGCTTTTCACCTTCAACTCGCCAAGCTCGCCCAGGAACGCATCCAAAGAGGGAAAACTCGATTGAAAATTATCTAAATAATTATCAGAAGCCCTCGCTGCGGCAGCAGCAAAGTGGCACGGTGAGTTCACGGAAGTTATTCCAGCAACGGTGGCTAAACATTCACCGTAGTCCACCACCACCGCAGGGAAGCTCGTTAGACTACCGCTATCGGTTGCTTCATCAAAATCTCGTTTTATGTCTTCATTTGTCGAAATTGGACCACCTGAAGCCGATTGTTGCTCGTGATGCTGGAACTGATAGTGTTGCTGCTGCTGGTTATGGAAGTAATTCTGCGGTGGCGAAGAACACGTCGAGTTGGACGAATGACACGGTGACGAGGAAATCGGCAATAGCACGCCAGGTAATGATGAAGAGCTCGGCAGCGAAAGCATGGAATGGCCAGCATTCCCTCCAACGGCCGTCACCGTTGCTCCGGGGTAGCAGTTTGCTGCGACTGCCTCCAAATTGTGGCCGCCTATCAGATGATGAAAATCGGTCGTGGATGTTGTTGTTTTAATGAATTCCGCCGTAGCGGACGTGGACGCCGAAGGGAATGCCATGGCGAACGGTGATGTCTGCGTTGCGGAAATACATAGATGAAAAGAGCGAGAGAGAGGGAAAAAAAAGATGAAACGGAAGCGTCATCAGAGATGAGAAAAAATTGGACTGATGTTTCACTTAGATAAGGATCTAAAATTGGAAAATTCCTAACTGCACGGTGGGAAGTGTGTTGAATTTATTGACTAATCGTTGATTCATTCACAGTTAATCTGGATTACGAATAGCCTTTTTGATTTAACTTATTGGGTTTTAAACTTATGGTGTAAAATAATAATATGTGCAACAAAGGAATTCCCTCAATTAGCATTGATAGTTGGCAAAATTAAAAGCAAGTTAAATACTGTTTCTCTAAGTGCAACTCGTACTCGTTAGAAACACACTCGGCTTTCCTGTACAATCACACACCACACAACACGACACAACACCCACCTGGAAGTGGCCGTTCAGGATCATTTTCGCGTTCCGCTGCCGGCGCGTTCTCCGTCGGCGGTAATTGCCCTGTTCGAACATATCGTTCGCCGACGGGTCGAGCATCCAGTAGCTTCCTTTGCCGCCACCGCCACCGACGCCACTGCTGCTTCCATCGTTGGAATCTGCACCATCGATTGACTTGCCACCGGCACCTGCCCCAGCGCCACCACCGGAAGAGGAAGAGGAGGAGGATGATTTGTCACGAGGTACCTTTATGAAGCAGTCATTCAACGACAGGTTGTGCCGAATAGAGTTTTGCCAACCTTGTTTGTTCTCGCGGTAGTACGGAAAGCTGTGGAAGAGTATTATTTGGATTACTTGCATAAACTTAACTGAATCGAGATTGAATTTGTAATCGCTGGAAAAAGTAGTGAATCGTATAGTTAGTAATTGTCACGTCAGAACAGTAAACAATGAATAATGTAGAAGTCAGCTTTTGAAGTTTTTAGCATAATTTGTTTTTTGAGTATTATAGAGTTGTTATTTATAATTGGCATAAATTTATATTGATAAAAAAAACACTTACATCAATGTATAATAAAAACATAAATAAAATAAATAATGACTTCACAAGAAAACCGTAGGCCAAATTTTAGGGATATTTTTATTTGTTCCTACCTAGGACGTATAATATTCATCAGAGAGTATAATGATGCAATTGGAACATAAAGAGGTAAATTGAGCTTTATATCTAAACAAACTTTTATGATTTGAATTATAAATGTTGTGCGCTTGATAGAAGATTAGCGCAAGCATTTCTTTGTTTTGAAGTATTTTTTTATCTCTGTTATTTCGTGTTCAGTGAATGGAATATTCAATGTTAGTAAAACGAGAGAAATTTCAAATACCCGACGACAGATAACAAGCTGTTTTGAAAACGGAGATTAAAGTCAGCAAGCTATGAGTTTGGAAGTCGAATTCGTCTTTGTTCAATCGAAACGTATCACAGTAGTCGGTTTCTCGTGACAGGCTGATAGTCTTGATAATAAAGCCAATCGATCAATCGGCTTCTCGTGATACTTTTGTAAGCTAAATTTTAACGATCTCGTACCCGAATATGATAACTTATTTACTCTCACTACGTTGATGAAATTGCATAATTTCCGTGGTAAGTTGCTAAGTCCCATCACTGGTTGTATATTGTTGATGGTGCAGTCTAGCCTTAATATCAGCGTTCATTACGTCTTGCGGGGGAATTTTCGGTTCTTCTCATTCACTTACACTAAAAACCACACAAAAGTAATGCCTCTAAACAGAATGGACCACTCAAGCAAACTACCATAGGATAACCATAAGTATCTTATGAAATTTGGATTGACTAGTAAGAAATTAATTCAAACACTTTCATAGGAGTTAAGAGTGAGAAATTTGTATATGATATGAATTCTGCTGTGAAAATGGATAACTACAGTTTAAACGAGTTGGCTCTCATCGCTGCTGATTCATTATCGAATACGCCAGCAGAAAGGGAATAATTATGTGGAACTGTCAACTGGGAAGACTTTAATGATAAATGATAATAAACATAAAATTTTATATTCAAATCCTGCCCGTGTTGAGATCTTCAGCTTCAATATTTTAATCAGGAGTACTTATGAAATAGATCGTATATATTTTGAGAATCAATTTTATTTGCGGCAATACATGCATAATCAAATCATATTGGACATATGATTTTTTTGATACGAAAAATGCTCCAGAAATAATCATAATTCATTTCCGAGCACGATCTACTTACGATTTATGATTTGCTTATGCAATCAAATTTTTTTTTTGTAATAAGGTTTACCTATGAGTTTTTCTATGGTCTTAAGAAAATCTAGCGTTTTTTATAAGGTTGGTGGTTGGAATTCATTCTGGTTTACACAGCAAATGAATCATAATATATTCGAAGCAAGATTACAGAGAGTTCTTATAGCAACAAATCATAAGGTAAATCCTGGGGATTGGGGAGTTTCTTCTCATTTTCTAGTTAAATCATAAGGTATTATTATGGTTTTTGCTCTATATCTTGGCTCAGTGAATTATAGGTGATTCTCAAAATAATATCCCTTCTGATCTAAATATAAGTGAAACTCGATATAACGTGCATTCCAATCGAATAAATATACGTTGTATCGAATTGTACTATGTCAAAGTATGAATAATCATCCCAAAAATACAATCATAATAAGGCATCTTACTGTTTTAACTGCATATAGCTTATTTTGAAATCGAATCCTATTAGAACTGTTATGTTACCGCCCAAGTAGCAAAACTAGTTTCAATAGAGCATAAAAATCTCTCTTGAAACAAATTAGGGATAGTTTCGTTTGGCTATGTAGCTCAAAATCATACACAACCGCAACGGAAAAGCGTAGGGGTGGAGCCTATTTGCAACTTGACATTGTTTCTACAGAGTTGCAGTAGAATTTTGTAAAACTTGCAAAAGTTAAATGATACCTATGTTTAAATGATTGCGAAGATAACCCCTTTTTTCAAAATGGATATCGTTATCAACCAAACATTAGTCATCAAAATATAGAGAAAAAAAAGATCTCAACATCGTATTACAATCAATTTATTTTACAAACGCTATCAGATTTATGGACCAATATTCTGTTCTACTACAAAAAATATTGACGCCCTTGAATAAATCTTCAATAATAAAGCATTGCTCCAGAGCTTGAGAAAGAAAAAACTGTGTAAAATTATGTATATAAATGAAAAAATTAGATTTCTGATTTATTTGAAGTATAATAAATCGTTACATGCTCATATTAAGTTCAAACTGTGGAAAAATACATGAAGTTCAAAAATCTTATTCTGTATTGCAAAATGTTGGCATTTGGTGTCTACGAACAAACCAAATACACTACCGGCTAAAATAATTATGAATCCATTCTTAACACGTGAAGTGCTCTTATGATATTTATCTATGCAGACATCTTTAAATTGTAGATGCCTGGACAGTAGCGAAAGTAGTAATTTGAATGTGGGTTTTATTTTTTTACTTATACCTGGTTAACTGAGAACTTGAACCTACTGAGTTTATTAATTAAATATTTATAAATTGAATATTGAATTAAATTAATAGCTTAGACGGTCAGAGCTATATATAACGTTCTGAAAATAGGATGCTTGACTTGTATTACAAGTAAAACAATCATTTCTCATACACCTTCAACCAAAGTGTTCAATCCATTGGAACAAAGAATTAGAATAACTCAGAAACTATACAATGTTTTTTAACTTTAGTGAGGATCCCGTTAAGAGAGTTAAACAGAATAGTAAAATAAAATTATAGTATTGTTAACTTCCATGTATTCGAAGTCTGGATTTGGAAAATCTTCAATTGGAAAAATGTGCTATTTCAATTACTAAAGACAAAACTATTTCTAAGTGAAGTTTACTGAGTATGTAGGAGGAAAAATATTAATATTCCAGACATGTACTTGTGTAGAACTTATAGTGCTATAAATTGCAATTATTCAATTGCATTGTTCATGAATTTTCATTTGTTGAATATGCAGAGCAAAAATTTGCATCATTGAGTTCACTCGGAACTGTTTATCTTCATTTTTAAATTATGGTTTGATAAGTAAAATCAACAATGATGACTAAAAAATGAGAAGAAAGATTAGATAGTAATTTCCATTAAATTCCAACCACTTCTACTGATTATCCCGACAGATATGCGTATCTCGTCTACTATGTGCAGACTTCTGCAGTGTCGTGTACTAATACTCGACTATTACACGACACTGAAGAAGTCTGCACATTGTAGACGAAATACGCGTATCTATCAAGATCAGCAAGAAAGGTAGTTGGAATTAAATGAAAGTTACTAATCTTTCTTCTCGTTTTCTAGTTACAGGTATTCCACTTAAATAGCTCCCACTCCCCAGGATTCAACAATGATGAATTTTATCATTGTTTGTTGTGTATAAGAAAAAAAATGGGTACATGTACGGTATGTGTCCCATGACTCAGTCTGATAAGCACTGATCGATTGCTTGTTGAATTTCAACTCTTAAAGTAACTGAGTTATTAACGAAAATCCCCTAAACAAAAAATTAATATCGTATAATTGCTTAAATAAGCTTCATAAGTCGTTTGCTGCTCTGAACCACGAGAAATAAATAACTTATTTTCAAAAGACGAAAACTTCGTCTCATAATTTAAGTTTGTCATTAAAACCAATCTTGGTAAAGTTTATTTTTATATTTACTTTAGGCATTTCATTTGAAGCCTATTTTCACTTAATTCAACAGAAAATTTCAAATAACACATTAATATAAAATAACTTCAAAATTATTCCATGTTCAAAACATTAGAATTCCTACTATAGAGATATTGTTGCTAAGGTTTTGATTTAACTGAGTCATTTGAAAAATATATAATCAAGTACTCATACATTTCTTTTGAAAATTTCACCAATACAAAAATGTTACTATGTGCTGAATACATTAGGTTATGTAAAATAATTGTTTATGTTTCTATGTAAACAGTTAACAGAGTTAATTTTAAAAAAAAACAGTTTATGTTTACTACGCACAACTAGCAATGTAACAACTGTTTATTTTGTGTATGGAAATAATTTATTTCAGCTTTGCGTAGGTGGTTATCGTATTACTATTAGTTAATTAGGAAAGCCGAAATTGAAAATAATATGCTCTCACGAATTGAGTGATCCTTAAGAAAAAGTTATATGTTAATAGCCACTACCATAAAAAATATAACTCATAGAGGTTGTAACCTCACACTACCAAAATGTCATGTAAATTTCTGTCCCCTGAGACCGACACATGCAAGCGTCCTTTAGCACACAAGAATGAGTTGAAAGACATGAGAAAATAAATTCAATCAAACACATCTTTTGTTGAATTGCGTTTGTGTCAGTTTCAAGAGACATAATTTTAAACGAAATCTTTGTTTACGTTCCCCGACTTTTTACAAACATGAATTACGTCTCGTGTAAAATTCATAATTTCTAAGTGTGCTGCTTTGATCACTTTAAGCCATTTTGTCTGTTAGGCCTATACAATAACAACAAATTTTAGAAATCAACCCTTACCTAATCTGATCAGATAATTTAGATAGATTATTTCTTCATTGAGGCAATATCAAAACACATGTGGTCGGTAGTGTGCATTGGGATAAATTTCAGTCGTTATCGCTGTTGTGGTAATGTGCACTTCAACGTTGCACGGAGGTAACATTATTTATTGTCTTTATGTTCCGTTCTCATTATGTTGCGAATGTGGCACAAAAAACGCATTTTGTAAACCCTAAGTAGCAAAATGCTTTATTGGAACAAGTGTATACCCTATTTGTTCTGTTGGACTGGAGGTCACAATTACTTCATAATAAACATCACATAACTGAAAAATATTAACTATGCAACGTCATGTTTAAATTTACTTAACTGCATTTTTACAAAGACAATTGAATAAAAAATTATGAATTTATTAAAGATGAAAATTCAGGTTATTTCTAGGCTATTGCCAAAATTTCAGTTCAATTACTTCAGTCACAATTACTTTACATGACCATTTTGTATGAAAATCGAGCTTTGGTCTTATTGTATTGTCCGTCACTATAAATTAAATGTAAAATTTGGCTTAAATTCATGGGATATTCCATGTCAATTCAAGCCAGACGTTACCGAAACAATTTCGTTGTTTACGCTTGCTTTGGTTTTCAATTGGACGAGGGGAAATTTTACGCGTCTGATAAAATTCATCATTTTTTTTGGTGTTGGGAAATTTTGTTTTTTTTTTTTATACAAAGAAAAGGATTTTTTTTTCTTTTATTTTTTTTTTTTTGTGTGTTTTAAAATTATGTTGTGTGTATATGAAAAGAAATGAAGGTAATTTTTTTCGAGATTTTTTTTTAAATTTTAATAAAAAAAGTGGGGGAAATTGTTAAAAAAAACAAAAAAAGAACTTATAACCAAATAAGGGAAAAATCGGTCTATCCTTTCTTTCTTTCTCCATCAAAAGCAAAAACCGTGAGAGGTGTGCTTTACCCGGTTGGGGTTTTTCGGTTTTTGTTCGTTACTTTTCTGTTTTCATTCTATTCGTAAAAAAAAAAAATGGGAAAAAGCAGTTGATCGTACACAGAATGAATCGGTCGGTAGCAGTGTGGACACTCAGCGATATTCATAAGATTGCATTATGATTATTTGCTATAAGATATCAGTATGAATTTCATAAATTTGCCTTATGAAATATAATGATGTTGAAAAAATGAAAATATGGAGCAGCCTGGATTCGAACCTTGAACGTTGAGGCTATGGGTCCAGTGACTTGCCCACTAGTATCTACTATATCTACACTTGTATATAAGAAAGCTTAAAGGCGTACAACAACAACGTCTTGTGAAACAAAATCCATTCATAAGTCAGCCTTATGAAATTCCAAAGCATCGTTCATAAGTTGAACCTTATGAAATTCTTAAGTTTATTTGCCTGAGTGAATGATTCGTCAGTGCCTATTTTTACCTGCTGAATCGTTAACGAATGCATTCAATTTGATTCAGCTGAGCGAGATTGATTGAATAACACTCACTTCTTTAAATCAGATCGTAAGCATAATTTAACATTTCAAATAATGATGTTAAGTAATGTAATGCAACATAAAAATATAAAGCGTCATTTTAAGCTTGCTCTGATCATTTCAGCTGATTGCATTCACAGAGTCAAATTAATATTGTTCCGGTGTATTCAAATCGCTTGCGTTCAGCGGCAACGCAATCATTGAGACATAACGACTAGATGAAAATTTGTTTTGAATGATTTTTTTTCCTCGTTTATTCTTTCTACAGTGTTCGTTTTCGAGGATAAGTGAAGAATCTTTTGATAGGAAAAATCACACACGTTCACTATTCTGTTAGCAACCGAGGATTGCTATTTTAAATTGGTGGTGCTCATGCGAGTGAATTAATTTTCCCATGCTTGCTCGTAACAATCCTTAGAGCTCTTATCAGGGAATTCAGACAAAATATGAATTTACTAAATCTTTTGGAAATAAAACTTTGCATTTGGATGCTTATGCTTACCTTACTATTCAGCAGAGTTGCAATCTGTGAAAATCAATACCGCTAAGGTGAAGATCGCTTGAGTATAATAATGGCTACCGTCACAGGTAATTTGCATAGTTTTTTAGAAGTTTTAAAGGCACAAATCTAAATGACTTGTAGGCGTATTTGGTAGGTGAAAATTAAGTAATTTCTTAGAATTGAACCGTTAAAAATTCTATGTGATGATTGTATTTCAATAATTTTCATCTTACATTCTTCTGATAAACTTGCCTCAGCTCACAATCATCGCTGGAATTGGTGAAAGTTGTAAAAAGCAACAAATGATAGTCATGGACGGCGATGATTGGTCGACCACAGGTCACTATGACATTCACGCTTATCTTGCAGGTGTTGCTACTTTGTTTGATAATACGAGTGTATTATTGCTTGAGCTCACAGCTTGATTCTACACAGTTCGAAAAAGTAGAGTGAATTTCTGTTCAATATCATGCACATAAATGGAGCGTCACAAAACATATGAAATTGCATTTTACATCGTGGAAAGTTCTGGGACATTCCGAACATTGTCAATAATATTGTATGCAAAAGCTCATTTTGGTTAGAAGTATTTCATGCAAGTTACTGCATCGGTGAGGAATGAAATAAAGTTTTACATGCTCTGATGTTTACATCACTATGAAAACTCAGATTTTTTTCTGTGTAATGTAGCTTGCTATGTTTTGAATCACACAATTACACCAACTGAGTAAGAATTCGATTGGCGAGCAAGTCATTAGAAATTCACTCACTGCAATTTGAAACCCCCTTTGTATATTTCATCGTGTGCGTGACGTCATGTAATCAAACTACTTTTTTATTGCTTCTCGTGCAAATCCAAACCTTTACGCAAACTCTCAACTATTCCAAGTAGCAGCACCGTATCATTGTAGTTACTAAATACGAAGACATTGTTTTTTCTGCCATAACCGTTCTTGGGAAACCATCTTACTTTTAGCTGGGCATTTTATCATCGACAACGAGGCAACGAGGCTCAAGTTTTGATTGTATACACTACAGTTACCGGCGAAAAAAAAATCCATCGAGCCGTATACTAATGAGGCCTCGATATATTTACAAATCCGTATCAATAACAACTTTATTACACGCACTGGACATATTTGGTTGTCATTCATTAGATTTAGTATAAAAGTTTGAATATAAGAGTGTCAAGAGAAATGAAAGAGCATTCAGCTTGGGGGAGGAAATGAATAAATTATGCCAAAAAATAGCTAATATATAGTTATTTAATCCCTGAAAATTTGAGAAGTATCCGATTTAAAATGAATTTTTGGTGATCATTTTTGTGTGTCTCATTTTTTCCGAGTTCAGTCTTTACAATTCATTTTAGCCAACTTTTTGAAAAAAGTAAAATAAGCTTGTGTTAATAAAAAAGATCCATTAAGGGGGGAGGTGGGGGGGGGCTAGAATTCCGTGTGCATCCAAATATTTGCTTCAGTTGTGAGAAGTAAGCGACTTGTGCTCAAGTTTCGAGTTTTTTAAGAATCGAACATGGGAGGAAAGAAATTAAGGGCCTTATTACGAGTGTCACTTCACGGGTGAAAACGAAACACGGTGAAAAAACTCACGTGTAAATCAAATGGGAGTCACTGTCCTTATTATGGCTGTCACGTGGAAAGTGCGAACCGTAATAAGCTAACACTTCCAGTTCGAAATCTTATCATGAATTACAGCGCAAAGTTGCCGAAAAGTATGGCGTACACCGTTGTGCAGTTTAAAAAATTGTTTTTAAACACCGAAAGCTTGAAAGTGTTGCAGATCGAACTGGACGAGGGCGTAATCGTTAGTCCGATCACCGAGAAGACACTAGGATCATCCGGGAAATTAAAAAGGATCCGTTTGTTACCATCCTTGCACTCAGAGAAAAGCTAAGCCTTACCGATCGTTCAGTTCGACGACGCATTGCTGAGCACGGTTTCAAAAGCCATTTTGCTCGGAAACGGCCGTTCATAAGTAAGGTGAATAAGGAGAAGCGATTGCGGTTTGCAAGAAATCATATTAATAAGCCCCTGGATTTCCGGAAATGGGTTGTTTGGTCTGACTAATCAAAGTTTAAGCTGTTCAAAAGAAAATGACGACTGCGAGTTTGGCGGATAAGCGATGACGGGCTGAAAGAAAAACATCTCCTAGCGGCCATGAAGCACGGCGATGGAAACATCATGGTCTGTTTTATGATGGCAGATGGATATTCTGAACAAGAAAATATGATAGAATCTTTGCTGAAAATTGGTCTGGAAGATAATTACATTTTCCAGCAAAACTACGACCCAAAGCATACGACTAAGAAAACTTAAGCATTCTTCGGTAAATGTCGGATTGGATCTTTGGAATGGCCTCCCCAGAACCAAATTTAAAATCTCTGGGCAATTCTCGAAACCTGGTCGACAGCATCCTAAAACGATTGCAGTCCAGCATTGAAGCGTAGGGAAGTCATATTGACTATTGAAGAGTTGTTTTGAGCTGTTTTTGATTGACTTTTTTATTGGATCTGTTTTATGTCATAGCTACTTTGCCAAACTGAATTAATTTTGTTATTTATTTTATGTAAGGAATAAAAGTTATCGTTATTTTTTAACTGAAATTGTTCATCTATGTCTATTTTTCGAAAACAGTTATTGGAATACCCTACTTTTTAAACAATATGCGTTTTTTTCTAAACAATAATACATTAATCAAAGGTTGATCTTTATTTTAGCCGGTCCCTGTATTGAGACCCAGTAACTGAGTAGATTACACTCATTCTTACAAAATGTATGAAGTAACCGATAAACGAGTACATTGTTTTTTTTTCCTCGATGAGTGAATGTCACAATATCAAAACATAACCAATCGATCTGTTTTCCGATGGAATCTTCGAAAACATCAATTTTTAAAGTAGGCACTTTTTTTGTCCCTTGCTTTTTTTAAAGTAAAACTCTTTTAGATACCCATTTGTGAAACTTTTAAAGCATAAAAAATAAGACATCAAAAAAGATTACAGTGTGTTTACTTCAATTTGAACCAAATAACTGAGAAAAATTTAAATAAAAATAATTATGTGGGCAGTTCATTTTGCCTACATTTTAATTTATTTTTTGTTTGTTTTTCCTTAACACACTTAATTTTCTTGTTTAGTTACTTTAGTTTGCATCAAGGGGCTGGATCGTTATCTGTTTGACGATTGGACACCAAGATATTGTCGGAGACCAAACTTCTCAGCTCAACACTACTCGATAAATGAAAAAAGAAGGACTATTTAAATGAAGCAAAAAAAAAGTAGGGCTGTTATGAATTATCAAAAAAACCACCTCGTGGAGAGCCTAAGGTGAAAATTGCTGGAAAGCCCATGGTGCAAAAATCGTTTCTCAAGAATTCAAAAGCAGCTTTTTCTTTCAAAAGCAAAACACTAGTCATGAAAGTGTGTTCGTTGTTTCCACTCGACAATCGATATCATAATACAATTAATGCTTTTTAATTCTTATGATAATGATGATGATGAAAACGCTTCTTTAGAAAATAACGTCTGTTTGTACCTTAACACTGCATGCATATACTTTGCATATTATTGCATTGCTCATTCCATTGCATATAATCTGTTTTATGGTATCACATTGCTGAAATTGGTTTATTTTCGCAAGTGTGTCTACTCACAGGCCAATGCAGAAATTTAAAATGATAACAAATTATGCCCTTTGTTTTAAGTGTTATTTATGTTCACGAACATAAACTCGAACAGAACCCCAGGGGTCGATCGCATATCAGCCGAGAAGCTTAAAGCTGACCCCATGATATTGGACCAACTGTTGCATCATTTTTTTTTCTTAATAGCTGGGACACCGCAACTCTTCCGGCCAACTGGATGCAGGGTATCTTAGTAAAAGTTCCCAAAAAGGGTGACCTAACTGTATGTGATAACTGTCGTGCCATTATGTTGCTGTGTACCGTTCTCTAAGTTCAATGCAAAGTAATCCTAACACGGATTCATGAGAAGATCGATGTGACTCTCCGGCGGCAGTAAGCTGGACTCCGTGCCGAAAGATCCTGTGTGGACCATATTGTCACGCTCCGTATCAACGAATTCCAAAAGTCCCTTTATTTGGTGTTCATTAACTACAAAAAAAATTTCTTTTCCAACTCAATTAGTATAAAATGTTCAGCACCCTAAGAAGAAGAAATTGGGGGAAGAAATATTCAGTTAGGAGCGATTGACCGCTTTTCCAAATCCGAATTGCCGGGCCTATTACAACTGTGCACCTAAATCCTGCCATCAGCATTTTGTACAGCCACCTTGCTCCACCTTCTTCGCCGCAGATTAAGCCAGTTTGCCTTGAACTGCTGCTCGTCCTTAGCAGATTTTTTGGTCATCTTCAACTAGACCAATTCCGCTTGACAATAGCCCAGTATTTCTCAATTGGAAGCAGGGAAAACTGTGGAGAATGTTGGAATGCTTCATATCCTTGGCAACCAAATGCCTTCACGGATGACGGCGTACCAAGATCGACATAGGTCCTTATAGCAAAATGGCAAGATGCCAAATGCGAGCTAAGGAACATACGGAATAACCGTGTTTCGATCAGGAAAGGTAGCAGAATCCGTTTATTCAAACACTCTTCCACGTGAAATCTCTTGGTTGTACAGTCCCGGAAGCTATGAAAATGGTGCGTTTCAGGAGACCCTCACTGCTGCAGATGGCTTGCCAAAGCCTACGGTTTATAATTCGAACTTGGTGGTCTCTCAATTGGATCTCCAATACTAAGCTCCATCGTCGGTGTCACCAGAAAAGAAATCTGCAAACAAGCCTCGACCCGGGGTGCGCAGAACCCTTAAGTTTAACTGCCTCATTCTGTATTATTCTAATAAATAGTTTAAATGAACCTTAGTGGAATCAGACAAATGCTTTAAACATCACTACTTTTTTTTAACTCTGACAGATACGCGTATTTCATCCACAATATGCAGATTTCTTCAATATCTTGTACAGTAAAGAGTTACGACAAGATACTGACAAAGTCTGCACATTGTAGGTATAATACCTGTATTTAATAAACATAATCAAAAAGGCAATGGGAATTACTAGTCCTACTGTCTCTTTTATATTTCTATTCTATTATTGACAATGTTGTTTTGAACAATTTAACTATTATTTCCCAACTATCAGTTTTGAGATTTGTTCAATTCTAAGATTCCTTAGGATATTTGAAAATAAAAATATTGATCGCGATGCCTATGGACTTCGATTTTTTTTATAAAACTTTAGGAGCTAACTGCTAACTGGATGACTTATTTTTATCGTATTTTTTCAATTGAAAAGTCAAGTCAGTCTCGTTAAATACAATCGACCCGAAATATTTTTTTAGGAATCATATCAGTTATATGACGTTTTTCAGCACTCCAACATTACCGACAAAAAATTGTTCCTTCTTAAAACTCCCTAGCAAGGATTGTTCCATTGGTCCAGAAACTCAACGAAAAAGAAATCTTCAAAAAGTCATCGAAACCAACCGCAAAATTGAGCCGGCATAAAGAGCTCAATCACTTCCTCGAGATGAGCTCTAAATTTTCCAATTCCATCCACACGAACGCCTCTCAGACTCGACCACACATAGTCATCATCGGGATTGCAGAGCTCAATGCTTTTCCACATTGTTATATTATGGATTTACCCATACTCGGAATCCCACTCCCCCTTACCATTCGCCACTCTTTTCACACTTGCAGCAGTGCTTTATATATAAGGGAGATAACACTCTCAATTGAGACGGAGATTATTTTTCTAAACGACGTGTTCAGTGCTAGCAAAATGGGAAAACTATCGTTAGTTCTATCCCCACTATTATTTTTCTTCACCTTCTTGTGCAATGTAGCTGCCCTGTGGAAAGAATGGATTCTACCATTCACCCTGTATTCCTATCTACTATACTCCTCCATTTTGCGCCTTTTGCCCCATCTTCCTCTAGAAGTAGGGCAATGAAGAATTGAGATTTTTTTTTCAATTCAGAGGAAACAGGAAAACATGGCCTCGGATCTTCTCAACCGGCACTTCAGACAGGATGAAAAATCGCTGAAAATAAGTGTATAGGATGCCCAAACTCTAGAATTGGCAATAATCGCTCTGGTGCACCCATCAAATCGAAACCGTTAAGTCCTTGCAATACTACTGGAGCTGTACCAACTTCTCAACAAGTTCCACTGTACGATTTGAAAGGTTAATGAATGTTTATTTTAAACCAAAATGCTTCAACACTTCTTCTTACTGGCTTTGCCGATATTTTCAGAGAGCTTTCGCCTGCTTTCAACATGTTATTCTTCTTCTAGAGTTATTAATTGAGAGCTTTCTATGCCAAGGAAATCGAAAAAATGTCCAACCCGACAAATTCCCTCGACCGGGCCGGAAATCGAATCCGCCGACACCAGCTTTGTAATACCTTGCCTTTACCGACTAGGCTATCAGAAACCTCGATGCTTCAACTATTTCAAAGTAAAAATAATTTTCTTGATTGATTTCTTACTAGATGAAGAAAATCGAAAATGAAAAAATCGTACTGGCCGCAAATACGTTTTTCACAATTCACGAATTGTTTTATTATTTTTTATTTTCTACATACCAAAGAAGGTGATCTCAGCCACTAAAAACCTAATAAAATCTATTTCATCCCGACCTGGAAGCAACTATGGCATTTTAATGTGAGTTTCAGTAAGTCCTTGCGGAGACAATATGTTGTATTTTCAACAAGAAGCAGCAAACTGCCTGGAATTTGGAAGCAATTTCTGTGATTTAGGCCGCTTAACCCATTCATGCCTAATTTCTTACCAAGCGTTATTATACACGCAATTTGGTGTATTCTGATTTATTTGGTGCTCAACAACATAGAAATGATTGAAAAAAGTAGGAAATATTTTTTTGAGATGTTCTAGGTGGTCCAAACGGTCCTGAAGTTCAGAACTTAACATCTATTGTTGGAACAGTAGCTTTATCCGCTACACAAAGTTACAATATGAATACGATCATATTCAATGAATGTTCTGGCAGACCAACAGACATTATGTCATTATATCTTCCAAAAGACTAACTTTATTTGATAAAAATACAAATTATTACTTTGTTTAGGCCAGAAAACTACAGTTACAGCTGTAGATTTTACGTTTTGAACTCCAAGATAGTTTGGGTAACCTAAAATATTCGAAAATTATCTTATAATGACTGTTGTTCTTTCAAGATATTCTATGAAGATGTTTCAATACACATCGTAGCTTTGCATAGCCAGAAAGCTTTTGTTACAACTGTAGGTCTTATGTTCTGATCTCAAGCATAGTTTGAATAACCTTGAACATGTCATATTACATTATAATGTTTGTTGATCTTTAATAATGTTAATTGAATATGTTTAAATATTGTAATTTATTGCAACCTTGTATTGCCAAAAAAATATTGTTACAACTGTAAATCTTAAGTTCTGAACGCATGGACAGTTTGGATTTCTTGGACCATCCCAAGATTATCTTCTTATGTATTTTTACGTTCAAAAATATTCACTTAATATGCTTGAATAGGTGACGTAACTTTAAATAGCCCAGAAAGCTACTGTTACTACCGCAGATTTAAAGTTTTAAACTCCGTTTAAAAGTTAAAAAATAATCACTGTTGACCTTCCAGAAAATTAATTGAATATTTTTGAATACAAATCGTCACCTAATATAGTCCAAAAACTACTGTTACAACTGTAGATCTTATGTTTTGAACTTAAGGACCATTTGGATGACCTAGAATAGCCCAAGATTGTCACATTATGTCTGTTGACCTTCCACACGATTCAATGAATATTGTTAAATACATATTGTCCCTTTGCATACTCTAAAAGCCTACTGCAACAACTGTAGATCTTATGTTCTGAACGCAAGAACAGTTTGGATGATCTATATCATCCCAGTTTATCTCATAATGTTGTTTTTCAAGTTTGAAAATATTCACTGAACAGAGTTGAATACGTAGCGTAACTTTGTGTGCCCAAAAAACTATATGTACTACTGTAGATCTAAAGTTTCGAACTCAAAAATAGTTTGGATGACCTAGAACATCAAAATATTATCAAATAATGACTGTGTATTCAAGGTTTATTCAATATGTTTAAATACATATCGTAACCTTATATTGCCCTAAAAGCTACTGTTATAGCTGTAGATCTGAAGTTCTGAACCCATGTACATTTTGGATATCCTAGAACATCCCTGAGAGATACAAAAATGTTTAACTTTTATCAACGAGAATTTAATAATAATGTATTTAATAATAATGTATAATATTCTAAAACAACGCCTTACACTAATAATATGGAATTTATATTTTGCTTGCTGAACTTCTTCATATTAAAGAGGTTCTAGGACGTCAATTAGGCCTTAAACTCATATGTTTTTAAATTTTTCAGATGTTGTTTTATTTTTTATTCTTAAACTCATGTGTTTTTTTATTTTTTACGGATATAAGAATTGGTGTTAAACAAATTTTCCCAAGAGGGTACACTTTTCTTCAGTCTGTGATTTTATACAGCCATTTTCCTTTTGCGGTCATATATGATCCCTTAGGCCTGAAAGAAAACAAATTAGGAGACTGGCATAGCGTAGATCGGAGTTTTTTTTTAAGATACAGTACTGACTCGACTTTGCACCCCCTACACGTATCAGAACATTATTTTTCGAAAATAATAAACGAAAAGCCCACTGGTTTTGAAGAACCGTTTGTGTGCCAGCTCATCGAATCCTCCAGTTCGCCTCTAAGCATTTTGCTGTGAGGTTTCAGGTGGTTACACAACGGCCTTTTGATCTGCCTAATTTGCTAGACGTCTGCTTTGATTTATCTCAAATTATAATATTCCGCCCACTATATCACAGAACATTGCCATTGGTTTGTTCAATCGTTATTTATGGTTTAGATTGCTCTTGCTTTTTGCAGATATTAGGTCCAATAGTGAAATAATTCGTAAAGTGTGTAAATTCAAAGTTTAAAAACAAATAGTCTGTGTCGGGCATCAGCTAAGAACGGTTGTGTCCATGCTTTGTTGCGCAATATTTTGTTATCCGGCATATCGCGTTTTCTTTTGTCTCCGTTACTCTTCAGTGGTGCGAGTGATCGAGTGAGCACAAAAATAAAACAATAAAGCTGCTTCCTGGTGAGATGTGTTTGTTCGCCGGGTGTGGTGGGCGGTGGGGATCATAATTAATTGTGATCCTTATTACTCGTTCGCCGTATTCGCCGGGCCACCATAGGATAGATCGCGTAAATGACTGTTGTATTTTGTGAGTGGCTCCAGCTACATCAGTTCTGTTGGTATAAATTGATCCAAATTGGATCTCAAGCCCTTATGGAAAACCACCATCACACTTTGTTTATGGCCCCAATAGTATCTTTACTGTTCGTCTGAATCGCTCCAAGTTGGCTTTCCAGTATTATTAAATATTACCTTGTTTTCCCAATGAAATACCACCATCACACTTTGTGAGTGGCCCCAATATCGTCCTTACTGTTGGTATCCCAACAAACATCGATGTCGAATAACCGCTTGTTCAAACAAATTTGGAGAAGTTGTTCAGCTTTTCCTTCTAGAAAGCTGAATAACTTCTCCAAATTTGTTTGAACAAGCGGTTATTCGACACCGACGTTTGTTGAGATAGTTCGGTTTAAATGGGAAATTGAACCGAACCGAACCGAAACCAACCTTGCTGCCACCAAATATACTATATTAACAATATAAGTTACTTCACATTTTTTCCGGCGACCTCTGTTTTGTGCTTGTGGCGCCATAAGTGTGAAACGTGTGGTAACTACTTAATTCACACGCTTGTTATAAGCTATCCAGCTCTTGTTTGTACTGAACTGACAAATTGAAATAAATTACAAATTGTAAACAAACTAAGGCCCTAACTAAGGAATCAATTTTCGAAAAACTCACCGCAACACCTACTTGTTGCTAGCTACGAATTTCACGAAAAAAGCAACACGCAACTGTGCACAGTTTGAAAGAAACTTTGAATTTTCGGCGTTATCTAATGCACATATGTAGAATGGGAGATTTGACATAAATTCATGGGATATTTCATGTAAATTCAAGCCAGATTTTGCTGAAATCAGGTCTGTTGTATGAAAGATTGCAGTCAATTTCGTTGTTTACGTTTGCTTTGGTTTGTAATTGAACGAGGAAAAATTTTACGCGCCTGTTACAATTCATTTTTTTTTCGATGTGATTTGTTGCAACTTGAACAGGGTAGATCGTCTGCTGGAAAGGAAGCAAGATTCACATCTTAAAATTATTGTTTTTAATTACCATCGAATTATTTTCAAATATTGCAAAATAGAGAGACACTTTGATGCAATTAGATAAAGTTTTGACCTGAAAATGATCTTCAAAAGGGTATTTTAAGGGTATGTGGACTATGACATTTTTCGATGACAAATATAAAAATATACCCACGTTCTATTTATTTTTTTAATTCTGACAAGTGCAACTATTGAAAAACAGTTTCAAAATATTATGAAATAATAATGATTCCAAGACAACACCATTCTATTTCGCCATAAAACACGCTACAAGAAAAACAGACTACCTAAACCAACGAACCAACCATTGATTTCATATATCATAAAAGTCAATAAGGCGTTGCATATTCCGACAGGCCAGCTTGCTGTCACTTTGCATAAATGTCACTTTGTGAACTTCATGCCAGTTTATAAAAATAAAAATTATAAGATTTTTTTGGTTTGAAAATCGAGAAAAAATAGTTGAGATCTAAGAAAAATATGCAAGTACGAACGCCCGTCATCGATATAAATGAAAAGAAAACGTCTGTTTTTAAAATTAAAACCACCTATTCACGACTTCAAAAACACACAACAATATTGTTTTAATCTTAGTTGCCAACATAATCATTCGTAACATTTTCCCGTTGGCATATAGTTGGGACAAACACATATCGACCTTCTCTTTTAATGCTAGTCTACGACGTTTATTGAAGAAATCAGGATTGCAACTTTTATTTTATTTCATTTGAACTATCGTCCGATTCGTTGCAATTGCAAAACCAAAGTGGAGAGAAACATCACCGATCCTCGAGGAGACGTGACTCACATTAAACTCTTTTACAACTACTCATTTTCGTGGAAAACTGGGATTTCCGAGAGGATTACTCATTAAAGGAGTTAATTGCATTAGTAGTAAGTTTTAACTGTCAAAAGAAGTTTAAAATGCGCAATATATAATGGCAATATTGGCGTCTAAGTTTTGAAAAATGCATAACGTGATTATCACCTTGATTAAAAAATAAAGTTATATGTATTAGTTTCTAAAAATAATACCGTTTGGATAGAACTAGTCTTGTCTCCAAAGTGAGCAAACAATACTCATAACAAGAGTACTGTGAGAAAAATTCTATCGTTATACCGAAAATTGAAACATGGTCAGGATGACTATCGCAGATAATGGTTACAATAACCATGAAAATGGTCGAATTCACCTCGTTCATGGCATTTTTGACTATCAGCATGGTAACAAGGACTATTCCGACATTCCCCCAATAATGGTAAAATTGACTATCAAATTAAATTAAACCCCTTAAAAATCAAAAGTTACAAATAATACAGAAATAAATACGGACCGGAACAATCGACAAAGACCAAGGCGACGAAATAAGGATTACGTTTGGAAGCTCGGAACAGAGAACTGAAAATTGCTCTGCTTCCCAGGCTGCGGTAGGATAATCTGAAACAAGCTTCAACCACATAACTTCAAAGTCGTAGCACTGCAGGAACTTTGCTGGACGGGACAGAAAGTGAAAAAGCGGGCATCGAGCGGCTACTTTCTACCAGTGACACCACAAACAAGTTGGGCAAAATGCGTCAACGCGTGATTGGATGATTTCCGATCAATGAGAGAATGTGCAAGCTAAGGCAAGAGTCATTTCTTCAACTACAGCACCATCAACGTACACTGTCCACACGAAGAGAGACCCGATGTCGAAAAAGAAACGATCTACGCACAGGTTAATCAAGTTTAGCGGGACGTTAAAATCATCATTGGTAACATGAACGCTAAGGCAGGACAGGAGGTAATGTACACCGGTCTGTAACTAAGCCGAACAGCCTGCATAACGCATCGAACGATAAAGGCCTGCGATGCGTGAACTTTGCGGCCTCCCGTGGTTTAGTAGTCCGTTCTTTCCCCGCCAAAACATCCACAAAGCCACTTGGAGATCAGCTGACCAAAAAACAGAGAATCAATTCGAACATGTTCTAATCGACGGGAAATTTTTCTCCGATATCATCAACGGTCGCACCTACCGCAGTGTGAATATATACTCTGACCACCACCAAGTTGCCATCCCAAGTATCATTTTGGTTTTATTCCAGCCGTAAAGCACTCCTCCCGGCTTTGTTGATAAAACTACATTCAAAACTGCTTTGTCTATCAACACCTCCTCTATGCTTCTTCAAAGCCAAAATTTGTACAAAGTGGCCCACTCTATAGAAGGTTGTGTAAATAAGTTAATAAACCCATAAAGATTTTGAAAATGTTCCAGTGAAAGCTGTTATGATCACTTGAGAACCTTCATAAAACCTTTTGGCTGTCATGAAAATCAGCATACGGCCAAATGGCCACAGCTGTCAAACTTCACTGTGATATCGTGGTTGGTTTTTGTTGTTCTGCTTTGGTCGATTCTCTGCTGTTCTGATTCATGTAGCCGTAAATAATATCTAAGAAAAAAGTTCTAGTGTTGCGGGAAATTTAGTTTGATAGAAAAATATCCAAAAGTAATTGAGGTTTTTAAAGCCTATCATGCTCCAAATCATATGCGCATTAAGTTTAATGGTGAATATTGGCACGATAAGAGCCGAAAATTAATGCGCCTCGGAAGTTATGCGAGTTTACAACACCAAAAACAAAATTAAAACAAATATATACGACAAATTAATCATGAATTTCCTGAAAATTTATGGAATTGAATAAGGTTATCTAAACGAACACCCAAATTGGTCTCCGATCTAAAGTTCGCTTACATTACATTCAAAGTTTGGTGCATTTATTTTTTCACATTTCATTATTTCTTATATTTCAATATGGCGATGGGAAAAAATCACAGTTTTACCAAAAATCCAATTAATCTTCGCAATTTTTTACTACAACACTATTTGGTCATGTTTTTCGCAGTTTTAAAACCACATTGAAGCTGACATGAATCACTTACTAGGAGGCATCAATTAAGTACGTCACGCTTGAAGAAGAGAAGAGGGTTAAAGAATCTGTGACAAGCAATGTATAAGGTATAGATAAAACGTGACGATATGGGGGAGTGGGATTTGATTTTTCCAGAAAATGGGTGACGTACTTAATAGATAATGCAGTTAAACTACAGAGAAAGAATTGATGTATATATTTTTGAAAAGGGAAGGGGGAAGAAAAATTTGGGTTTGGTTTTTAGAACGTCTGTTCTGGCCCCCTCTTTTCCTTCCATCACAATTTTTGTATTTTCCTTATAGTTAAACATAACTTCTACACAAAATGATATTCTTTGCCGGGGTTGTCGTTTGAGGAGGGGGGGGGGGGGGTTCCTTTTTACTATACATGTACTTTATACGATGAATCTTTCAACATACTTTCAAACAATTTGGCCATCAAAACCCCCCAAGACTTAGAGAATCATTTTGTGCCGAAGTAGTGCTTAACCCTACATATTTTTGTATGGATCACGAGGGTCTCTAAAACTTCCTAAAAACGTGAAGTTATTTAGAAACGCCTACTTGAGTAGTGGTTTATGGTGACTTCCCTCAATGCTTATTTGCCATTTAATGCATTTACTGGAGGCATAATGGTTTTGAAATGCCTTTTAAACTGATCATAATAAGATAATATGAATGAGTCCTAAAACGGCATTTCAAAACAGCGAGTTCATAGAGTCGAAATAAAACCTTTGATAGGAGTAAAAGGAATTTGAGAAAACAAGGTTTTACTATCGTTGTTAGCAAGCAGTGTGGGTTCTCATAAACCTGAATAAAATATGAAACCTATTGGCACCTCTTGGTCCATAATAAAACCAAATTGATATGGTGTGACTTTAATAAAACTTCTATAAAAATTAATAAAGCTGGATGGTTTTGGCAATGTTACTTGGGATATCATGTCCGAATGTGGATTTCCAGAAAAACTGACGCAGTTGTTCAACGCAACGATGGATCGAGTGATGTGTGTCGTCCGTGTCTCAGGAGCATTCTCGAGTCCCTTCCAATCTCAGAGAGGGTTACGGCAAGGTTAATAATTGTCGTGTTTGCTATTTAACATTGCATTGAAAGGTGTGATTCGAATAGCGGCGATAGACACGAGTGGCACGATCTTCAGAAAGGCTGTCCAACTGTTTGGCTTCACCGACAACGTTTATATCGTAGCACGCAACTTTGAGACGATGACGGAAACGTACATCAAACTTAAAGCTTGTGACTAATGTGTCAAAACAAAATTCATGAAGGGAAAAAGCTCCCCATAAGTCAACGTTAGCCTTCCACCACGAGTTCAGATCGACAATGATGGACGAGACGGTAAACAAGTTCGTGTATCTGAGCTCGTTGGTGACCACCGATAACGACACCAGCACACAGTGGTCAAAAAGTCGATTTTAACGCTCTCAACTCATAGCCCCCTAAATAGTGGAGCTAGAGCGAAGGCGTCTTTGGCAAAGTTGATGGATAAGACAAGCTTCGTATTTTAACGGCATGACTTTTCTGATCAATTGGGGAAGATAAAAATTCAACTTTTTTAGGATTTTGAGATAGAGAGTTGACGTGTTTCGGTGAAAATTTTGTTTTTGGAGGTTAGTTATTATAAAATGCTATCCATCTCCAATTGAGTGAAATATACGATTAGCATGTCTTCAGCAAATTTATTTGTATTGACTTTTTCTACCACTTTGCTGAAAACATCAACTCTCTATCTCCTAAAAAAAAGAATTTTAATCTCACTTTTAGGGGGATTGATCAGAAAAATTATGCCATCAAAATACGAAGCTTGTCATATCCATCAACTTTGTCAAAGACGCCATCGCTCTAGCTCCACTATTTAGGGAGCTGTGAGTTGAGAGCGTTAAAATCGACTTTTTGACCACTGTGCAGCAGAGGGATACAAAGGCGCATTATGGCAGGTAATGGTGACTAATTTGATCTCCGAAGGACGCTAAGATCAAACAAAGTTCACCGATCTACAAAGTTGACGATTTACAAGAAATTAATTAGACCGGTAGTCCTCTACGGCCACGAAACGTGGACTTGCTTGTGTAGGACCAACGCGCCCTTGGTGTCTTTGAACGGAAGGTGTTGCGTACCAGCTACGTTGGAGTACAGAATGGCAGACGGTACGTGGAGGAGTCGAATGAACCATGAATTGCATCACAACGCTAAATCGCTCGACTACGGTGTACTGGGCACGTCGTAAGATTGTCGTACCACAGCCCAGTTAAAATGATTCTCGAAAGCGAACCGACGGGCACAAGAAGAAGAGGTGTGCAACGAGCAAGGTGGATCAATCAAGTAGAAGGCGACCTGCGGACCCTTCGCAGACTGCGAGGCTGGCGAAGTGCGGCCATGGACCGAATAGAATGGAGAAAACTTCTGTATACAGCAGAGGCCAGCCCGGCCTAGGTCTGGTTGGTAAAGTAAATTTGAATTTCCAAGTTGTTTCAATCACAGGTTGACCTTTTTTAACTGAGTGATTCGAAGAGGCTTGTTTCTTGGCTGTAATTCTATCTTTAAAAAACATCAGCGATGGGGCTGGAATGAGATCCAGTCCTTTCAAGAACTGGTCAGCAAGCTCAGATTTTAAAATAGTTATCTAAGTAAACAAAACACTTAACATATAAAACAATCATGCAGCTTGACACATGTGTAAGTCCTACTTGTTTTAAAAATATAAAATGTGAAAAGCCGCTCCTAATATACGATACTTTCAAAAAATATTTAAAAAGAAAGACAAATGTCCATGGTACTTCGTTTATTACCTCGACAACAAGAATATTATACTGAATGCTCGAAATTATACATTCTCCTGAGGGCGAACCATTGACGTAAAGTGTGACTGGAAATATGACTGAAAAAAATTTGGGGGCAACTTCATAATAAAAAAGTTATTCCAGCGTTTGATTTCGTCAATTACAACGACGTACTCAACATACAGTGCTTTTGTTTTGAGTATATTAATCGACAAAATATTTTGTTTGGTAAAAAATGCCACAACATCCAGAAAAAAAAAGCTGCACGTGAATTCACTTAATTTAAATTCAAATCTTACAATCTATCGAATGAAAATGAAATCACTCATAATTTGTGAAAGGGCATATTCTTTTTCGATTTTCTCTTCTGTAAATAACACGATCGCAATTTTTCCCCACAGATTTGATTCTTTACAGCTTAAGCTAGCAACAACTGCAGTAGACTAAAGCCGCAAGCAAAGCCACTACTTCGTTTGTTTAATCGTCGTAAACCGAAAAGGAAGTCCATGAAGAGTGTCGATCATCAGAGATAGGCCCATTCCTAATATTACACAAAAAATCCTAGCTGTGTAAAACACTTTAACTCCAGAACGGATTGACGGATTCTCATGACTCTTTTTTTTCATCTTGCGCCCCGGCTGATTTATAGACATAAACATAAAAATGATTGATAATTTGTGAAAAACACTTTTGTAGGCTGTACAATGTTCGCCAGGTAAAGTAGTTTTAAAATATATTAATTAAATTATCGTGTCACAATAACAGTCGTATGAACTTACTTATCCATAATATATTTATATATTCCACTGAGCGTCAGCCGTTGATGCGGTGCACTACTGATAGCCATGGCAATCAGCGCGATGTAGGAGAAGGGTGGTTTCTCCGGACGATGGGCAGCCTTTAAAAATGAAAACGGCAAAGACCACTGATTTAATCCAAAGTACGCTGTTCCTGCAAATCCTGGACCACCACCAGCTTCCATCGGAAAGTATCGTCCATTTTGCGCAAATAGCGACAACTCCTGATTGATACTGTGAATCTGATCCAGCGCTGCGGCATATGAACTGTATGGCAACATACTTTCCACAACGATTAAGCCACTCGCGCCTGCGTACTGACGATTTCTTCCAATCGAATCCGCTCCCGTTTACCGTCTCGCGCGACAATCAATTAGTGACTGAGAAAATGATTTTCCAAAGATCCTGCGGGCGCACGATCTATTTGTTTAACAGACGCGAAAAACAGAAACATCATTCCGCAGCGCGCGCGCACACACTTTCCTCGTTTTTCCTCCACCGAGACCACAATAAACACACAGCGTTTAGAATGCTCATTTTATTTATGTTTTACACTACATTGAGAGTAATAAAAACAAAAAAGGCCGAAAAGTCGGTAAACCTCGGCATTGCTTTGTTGCAGCTCTTCCTACTTTAAAAGTATTTAGAGAGTAGCTTGTACATCTCTGGTTCTGTGTCATAATGCATTTGGTCGGGATGTGTTCGTTTGGAGGGAAAATTGCCTGTTTGAAAACATAATAACTATTTGCTTTACGACTTTTCTCCGTAATTCGATTTATCCTTTTATATCTCGTTTGGAAGATTTTGGTTGCACGGGAAAAGTGTCGGACTCAAAACCGATTCTATAAACAAAAACTTCATGCAAATAGATTTTTTTTCTGGAGAACGTAGCTTCGAACAACTTGAATAACCTCAATTTCGCGAAACTCAGAAAACTCGTCACAGTTGATGATTTGATAGGTATAAAAATATGTTACTGAATAATTCAATCGGATCCTAACTGACGCTACAATCAACACACTTTTAGTAGGATCGCTCATGCGATTAAATTTCCCTTAACAGTTCACCACAACTCATAACTTTTACAACTTCCTCCCAAATAAGTCGAAAGCGAGAGCACATTCACGGACCGATCATCGTGGATTCTACAACCGTCAACGATCGCATTGCTTTCTCTCAATCTAGCTTCCTTTCGTTGCGCTCGAAACGCCGATCTTTTCCATCGCTCTCACAGGCACACTCTGTTCTAGATGGCTCCGCCCATTTGTTTATTTTGAAACAAAATTCATCGAGCGAAGCGCAGAGAAAAGAGCGCCGCCGCCCAGGAGAAAATCGGTTTTTCCCCAATGGCGGCCGGCGGTTGGGCGATCGCGCGTGGCCAAATAGTCGCGTCCCCTTCCATTTCGAGGGACGCCAACCGTCTGTCTGTTTGACTGTCGTTTGAAGTGCGCAATGCGTCCATGCGTGAAAGCGCGAAAATGGGCAAGCGGGCGTGACGATCCAATCTTCCTCTAGAAAGACGCTGGTTGATCTTTGCGTGTTTGTTCTCGGTATGTTGGTAAGATCAACACTAAACTATGTTTCTTTCACATGGGATTCAGAAGATTAGCGAGCAGTGATATATGGCATTCTACGGTGGACTACGTGTTTATTCAACAAAACTTCACCCGTCTGCAATCCTTTTGAATTATGTTTGCTGTTTTATTTGAGCTCTGATGAATTGGTGTTGTTTCTTTGTTGAACAATTTCAGCAAACATCGTACGACATTAGGCTACAGTTTGTTTTTTTTTTGTTTTTTGTACGTGTATTCAATTTAAAATCGTTGGCAATCAACAAGATTGGCTGGTTGAGAATGAAAATGCAGTGCAAAGAAAGCTTATGATCCTTAGTAACCATATAGGCAATATTTCTTTCATAATATATACAAATCAACGTTACAAGGTGTTCAATAAATTCGGATACACATTCAAAACATGTTCAAAAAATTAGAATACTATATGTATTAGAAAATTTATAGAAAACGATTCAAGCATGTCTCTAGGAATGACCCGGGAATGATTTTCGAACGCGTTACAAGCGGCACGCACGGACTTCAAGCGGATTGCGTCCCCTATTTTTAGGATGACTTTCTTGAACTGATTCAAGTCACTGATTTTGTAACCATTCAACTTTGACATCATGTAGTCCAAAAAAGTCCAATGGATTTGAATCTGGGAGACTGGGAGGCCACACCATTTTTATCCAGAAAACCCCTCAAATTGTCACGACACCAGGCTTGAACCACAATTGCTGTATGAGCTGGCACACCGTCCTGCTAGAACACACAGTGGTCATCTGCGTAGAGTTATCGTAGACTTGGGGCAACAACCTTCTCCAAAACTTCCGTTTTTTAGTATGCCGCGTTGTTTTTTACGGGTATTTTTAGGGAAGCTACCTGCCCTGCAAACTTCCCCGCAAACCATCACTGACGCTGCACATTGGAACCGATGAATTTCGATTTGAGATGCAGGAATGCTTGCCCTCGTTGTCGCCCACAATCGATCATTTTGCGCATTGAGAGGCTGCTCCAGCCATTGCTCGTAAATCTCATGGCCGTCATGCAACAATGAAAAACAGATCATCTCACTATGACGAGAAAAAAACGAACCATCATGAGCTTTCTTGTCATTCTCATACTATCATCCAGTCATGAGATATCTTCTCATACGATTTAGTTTCTTTAATTTCTAACTAGTCTACTTGCAATTAGCCAAGCAATAATATGGAACCGATTGGGTGGAACTTTCTATTTAATTTTTTGCGATGAAACTAACAATAATATCAATCAATGTTCTTGTAATAGCGATGACCAAAACACTGTCACGCACTATAATGACGAAAATGTCGATGAGATTCAGAAGGAAATTCCCATCATTCGGCTTATGAGATTATCAAACGTATTTCGGTTAAATTCGAAGGTTATTCATTGAAAATGACATTTGCCAGCCTGGAGCCAGGGCCAGGGCACAAACAGTTTCTTGTCCGAAAAAATGAAATCATGACTAGCGTGCTGAGAGTGAGAGAGAGAGAGAGAGAGAGAGAGAGAGAGAGAGAGAGAGAGAGACCTCTTTTTGGTGGTATCTTTTGAGCCGCCACGGGCCCTACGTTTTTTGTAGGCCTTACATCCAACGTTTCCGTGAAAACGACGAGATCAGCAACCAGTTTTCGTATTGAGCGGCTTTTTTGTGTGCCGGATCCGCTCCCTCATGGTCTTGATGGTTCGTTACGTCCTTGGCGAACGGGGTTGACCGCAAACACAAACCCGCAAATCCGCTCAACCCAAGATCCAGATTTCAGACGTCTGAATATGTCGCCGGGTCGGTCATCGTTCAAAAGACAGTTTACGACGGTTATCCGATCCATCGCGTGCAATAAACAAAAAATAACTGATCGACAGTCAAAACCACGCACATCCGTAGTGTATACATGAAGCTATTTAAAACTGACACTAATACTTGCATAGAATATGTACATGGTGCATATCTACACAATCATGAACAATTTTATTCCTACTTAAACGCTGACTAAATGTAAATTCATACGCCCCTCGCGCGCCGTTAGCACGCCTCTAGTGTTGGGAATCGAAAATATTTGACACTGGTTTATTTACACTTCTATAGAGGACAACTGGTGCTTGTTTGATCAAAGTAGTCGATCGCGTTCAGAAATAACGTCAAATGGAACTCGAAAGAAGAAAAAATATTATGCACAAACACCAGGGAAATCCGGAGTGGTCCGGTTCCACGCTGGCTAAAGTGCTGAAGATGCCGAAAACAATAGTTTGTCGAGTGCTCAAAACCCACAAGGGAACCCTGAGTGTGGGAAGATATCAGCAGACCTACGAAAAAACTGAATCCAGGGATCGTCAGCTGCGCAGCTAGGTGTTAAGGTGCGTGAAAGCCAACCCCGGTCTTTCGATCCGAGACATGGCCAGAAGGTACAACGGTACCGGCACATGAAGCAGAATTACGTGGCTAAAAAGCGAGCAAGGCTCTTGTACGACCGTGTATTTACGAAACACAAGGGCTGCACTTTGATCGATGGCGAAACATACGTCAAACTTCTAAGCAGCTTCCCGGTCAAAAGTTTTTAATAACGTCTGGACGAGAGGATGTGCCGGGAAGATTCAAGTTCGTGTTTGCCGACAAGTTCGTGAAGAAGGCCAGGATTTGGCAAGTGATTTGCAGTTGTGGACTGAAAACAGAACCATTCGTCACATTCTCGACGATGACATCCCAAGTTTACATCGAAGAATGCCTGAAAAAGCGTGTATTGCCGTTCATCCGCAAGCATAGGGGCAAAGTCATCTTTGGCCCGATTTTGGCCAGCTGCCATTACTACAAGGCGGTTCTGGAGTGGTATGCTGCCATCAAGATCGATTTTGTCCCCAAGCTAATGAGTCCTCCGAATTGCCCGGAATTTCTACCAATCGATTAATACTGGCAATTTCAAAGCAGCGACGAAGCGGCGGGGCAGTCAAGAGCATCCAGCAAATCCGGGCAAAATGGAAGAAATGCGCTGATTCCGTGCCCGTTTCCACTGTGTGGGCGCTGGTGGGCTCCTTTAAGAGGAAGGTTCGAGATTTAGTTCGAACTGGAGAAATGTAACCATCTAATGCTTTAACTTTGAAGTTTTAATAGAAGTACTGTAAAGCAACCAATAATGAACCGTTCAAACTTATTTAATCATGAATTACAGGTCTTTTTGTGCGTACTGGTTTACGTTTAGTCAGCTTTTATTAAGCTTATCACGGCTGGGTATGGTAGTGTGCCTTCTGGGCATGTAGTAGAGCGTTTTGAACGAAAACATAACAAACAGCTGTTTTGAAAGATTAAAAAAAATCAGTCAAAACCAGATTCATTGCAAACAAAACAAACAACGACGCCGTTGCTGACCATGCTTCAGAACCCTAGTCCTAACCAATTCAAACTACAGAACATCAAATAGAAAATGAAAATTCACATAAATGAAAACTAATCATGTTTTCCTTGTTCCAAGCTCATCTTCCGTGGCAAAATCCGAGTATTGTCACTTTCCACAAGACATACAATGAAATAGCGACTAAGAAATGTTCCTTCTACTACAAAAAACAAATATGTTCCCTTGTTTGAATTAATTCGGACTAGGGTTCGGTGGTAGATCTGATACCCCGTTACGCACCACGTATAGGTGATCTACCAGCGTTATGGGTCATTACCAACTTTACCGAATTGGTTTCCAAAACTTGATGTCTATGAGTTTTTAATTGCAAATGACATGGAAAATCAGATTCTTTTAATAAAATGTGAATTGATGCTTCTCCAACTTTGAAAAGCTTAAGAGAGAACATTTTTTTTTTTTTTTTGAAAGACATGAAAAAAATCATACTTTGGCCGCAGACAGACGTTAAAACAAGAACAAAATTCTAGATAAAATAGCCAAAAGGTCGCAAGTAACATTTGTAAACAATGACTTCTAGCGTGTTTTTCTGGGATCTGTTTGCTCCCACAAACAAAATAGTACCAGAAACAGATGCAGGGAGTTATTACCTGGCATTTCCAGCAACCTGGCATTTCCAGGAAATTTACGTTTTAAATCATTGTTTACAATTGTTACTTTCGACCTTTTGACGATTTTGTCTAGAATTAGTCTATCGATTTGTGTAAATTACCAAATAAAAAAACCTTAGCAATCGCTTGTTAACTAGCGGCGCATTAGTTGCTGCATCTGCTAGCATGTCCAAATATCATGCTGACGTTCACCACACGCCAGCCTATATTGAGATGATGTTTTGACGTGCAATGAGATGCCACATGGCGGCACTTCAATGGTTGTCTCGCCATATAACTCTAATAAAACTGACAGATTAACTGACGTGATGACGGCCGCTAGTTGCTTATTGGTATTTGGCGATTTCTTTTACACACGCTGAGATCAAGCTTGAATGGCTGTGCTTTGACGATGACAATCTTATGAAAATGGGGTATTTGCAAAACCCAACCCGGGAACAACTTGAAACTTCTAGTACATGTCAATGAAACTCAAAAATTTTGGTCCGTTGGTACTGTCAAACGTGTCAAACCGAAAAAAAAAATCTAGCGTATCTTCTAAAAAGGTCGGTATGCGGATATGACATGCGATCATGTGTGCGATAAAAAATGGTTATGTAAAGTTAGTTACTTTTTACGCTTGCAATAACACGGAACCAGTGGAAACATAAAAGTGTGTCGTACATAAATTACATCACGCACAGAAGGGAGGGAGAGGTATTAAGTGTGACAATTGGTACAAAATTTTTAATTGCTTCATATAAAACTCGTTTCAAAGGGGATGAGGGAGCCGATTAGCGTTTCCTAAGGGGAGCGGTCAATCATCAATTGCGATCAATCAAGGGATCATTCAAACATGAATTCCATTATTTTTAAATATTTGTTTGTTAGCCGTTTGAATATTTCCGAAAGCGAAATAACGAATGGGAGGCAAAAGCGATCATTAGTTTGTTTGCTCAACCAGTAATTTAAAGTTCTTTGTGTAAAGCAGATTTTAATTTTTTGAAAATGTAACGTCTAAATGGTCTAAAATTTACACTACTTTTATACTAGCAACTTAACTTTAATATTGTACAAAACAAATAATAAAAAAAACATTCACTTGTTCCGAATATCGCCGAAAAACCCTCAACCGCTTCAATCTTTCGCTTCTCACTCGAAAGTTGCACTTGAAAAAACTCCGCAAACGAATCCTGCTTCCGGAAGCAAGCAGTTGCTCGATCAAATTGATTCGAGAACAGTGACAATTCATCCGAGGTGTCAAGCATTCGTCCTAATATTACGTAACGCAATTTTCGGCAATTTTTAACTCCCTCTCGTGAGTAAAATAGTAAATACATAAATGAATTATGACATCCGCATCCTCCCAGCGTATTTGTAAATCTTTTACATGAAGTACCTCAGTAAATGAAAGCAAAAAAAAATCATTGTTTAAACGATGTCTATGGCCAATCAATAAACTTCAATTATTCTCAGATTCATTGGATATAATACACCGCACGACTGTCGTAGTGTTCACAAAATGCAACGTGGTGTAACACTTCCGAAACGAACAACCGAGGTTGAGGAAACGCCGCGATTGTACCTTTGCTCGGAGGAAAGCCGCGTGAAATCTTTATTTCAATATTTATATTAATTATAACTGAAGTTATACCGTGAATATAAAAATTGACTCTTTTGATATGGTACGCTTGCTTGTTGTTTTGCAACCACTCATGACAAAAACATGCTGCGCTGAATTGAAAAATCGGTGCATCTGCCAGGGGCGATCCCAATGTTTACGTTGCGGGGCGACATCAACGATTTGCAAGTGGTTACACGAAACTAAGTTAATCTGTGATGTTATGCGAGGGTTGTCCAAACATAACCAATACACCGAATTTAGCTTCAAGATATCTCGTAAATGGTTGAACTTAAGAAGCTGCTGTCGAAAAGTATTATTATTGGAAATAAATCAAACAAATACAGTCACAGGCAGAAAAAAAGTGCCCACCTACCCCAGTTTCTCCTTTTTGTGCAGCAAACTGGAAAATAAGTGAAAGTATCTAAGTTTTGTTGTTTTGATGGCATATTTATTATGTTCTTTTTTTGTCTGGTACATAAAAAACACTTGTCCTGCAAATTCATTTTTTTCTTCAAGAAAGATCAAACTATAGTAGAAATTATGCATGTCAAAATAAAGTGCCCACTTCTTATTTTCTTTTAAAAAAAACAAGTTGTAGATCCAGTCTGTTGAGTGATCAGTAGTTGATGTGTCCTCCCCTGGCCTTCAACAGTTTTTGCAAACGTTTCGGCATACTCTCCACCAGATTCTTCAGGTGTTGTGGGTCAAGATCTTCCCAGGCGTTCTCAAGAGCTTGAAAATAGTTATGTTTATTGGTAACTCCTGTCTTATCAACTCGTGAATCCAAGATTGCCCACAGATTCTCTGTTGGGTTCAGATCTGAACTCTGTGGGGGCCATTCCATAGGTTTAATTCGGCAGGAACGGAAGAATGCCTTTGACTTCTTCGCGGTATGTTTTGGGTCATTATCTTGCTGGAACACAAATTTGTTTTCCAGCACAGTTTTAACCAACGAAACCTCCAAATTCTCACGCAATATGTCGATGTAGGAATCTGCTGTCATAATACCATCGATTTTTACCAAAGCACCGACACCCGCCCAAGAAAAACACCCCCAACCCATCACGTTCCCTCCACCATACTTAACTGTGCCCTGGATATGTCGATCATGAAGCGCCTCTCCAGGTCTACGCCATACACGAGCTCGTTTTTTGCTGTTGAACAACTCGAATTTGGACTCATCAGTCCACAAAACAGTCTTCCAATATTCTAAAGATTTATCAGCATGTTCCCGAGCAAATTTGAGTCGTTTCGCTTTGTTGACTTTGCTAATTAAAGGCAACTTCTTACAAAACCTGCTCTTCATACCGTGTTCAGCGATCCTTCTGCGTAGAGTACTGTTCGAGATCGGTTGTTGAATTACTTCCTTGATCTCCCTGAGGGTAACCTTCGGATTTTTCTTAATTTCTCGAATGATTCTCGCATCTGTTCGGGAATCTGTTCTACGTTTCCTTCTCCTTCCTGGGCGATCAGCTACTGAACCATAGGTTTTGTACTTTGCGAAAGGTTTGATAACCGCTGCTTTGCTGTATCCAGACTTTTCACCAATCTTGCAATGCGATTCACCTTTCTCAATGTCACGAATAACACATTTTCGGAACTGCAAGGGAATAGTTTTGCTTGCCACCGTATTATCCATGGTTATTTAGATAACTCGCACTGAATCTTTCTGACCGACAACTGAAATCCGTAAGAAGATCAACAAACACTTGGAAACGTCAAAAAAATTGAATACGAGGGGCGATTGGATGTAAAAATTACATACACATAATATATTTTCAATTGGGCACTTTATTATGACACACCAAATTTACACCACGTATGTTTCAAAAAATAATTTTGCAAAAATGTGTATTATCCATTGCAAAAATACACATACATCTTTAAAATAATAATATTATCATGCTTGGAAAAATATATGAATACGATATAAGTTTTTCAATGATTTCAGAGATGATGCGTGTTCATGAGAAAAGTGGGCACTTTATTTTGGCGGTGACCGTATATTCTATTACTAAAATGTTGATATAAAAAAATACAACATTTTCAAAATTCATAAAAAAAACATCCAATTCTTTATTTTACTTCAAGCTTCTTCATCTTTATATGGTTTTGTTTGTTTTTAATAACTTGAACAGATTGTCCGACTTTTTCCCGAAAACCAGTTCCCCGAAAACACTCTCCCCGAATGACGTATTCCCGAAACCTATTTCCCCGAATGTACCGTTTAACCGAAAAAAATTCCCCGAATATACCGTTTCCCCGAAAAAGTTTCTCCGAATGTATCGTTTCCCCGAAAGCACCGTTTGCCCGAAACCGACATACTGGGTAACCACGATGTAATTGAGAACTCTATACTAAAAAGAATGCATTTGTATTCTATTCTGCGCAGTTTATGTATTAACCTCACTTTTTTTATAGTTCAGGGAGCTTGTTTGCAAGGTGATAGAATTTGAATCGCTCAAACGAAAAAAAATATTTTGATTTTTCCGTATTCTGTATTTAAAAATAAGCACTGGTGACTGTTTTCCTGCAATTTTACTTCAATCGTAATAAATTTAGAGTACAAAATTGCAAACCGATCTTACCGAAAATATTCTAGTCCACGTAAACAAGCTCCCTGAACTATCAAAACTGCATTGATGACGCCATCGTGCAATGATCTATTGAGAGGAACTTTACGCCATGACAAGTCCTGCACTAGTGGTGGCTTTCCATCACATCACATCACATTAGTTCCTATATGTTGGTGAAACACTATGCTCATTAGACAGAAAGCCATTGATCACATAGCTTACCAATGTTATAAAACTGTTTATACGGTAGTATTCCAGCAACGATCAAATGAATTATTACGTTCATATTTCGTAAGTGACCTGCATGTGCTCTTCATTTTCACATCAACCCTCTTTGACACAAATTTCAAATTTCAATAAATGTTTTTCAATTTACATAATTATAAAGACAATTTTGCGGTTCAGAGCTTTATGAAACGCTCGTACTCTACATTGACTGAAATGACAATATAAAAACTCGAAATCTATAAAATTACATTTTCAAAATGTCTCATAAGCACAAGCGTCTGCATTCTTGCATTGTCTTGGAGATCATTTTATTATACGTGCGTAGCTTTTAGCGTACGCGTATTGTTTTCCAAAAAAAACAAACAAACAAAAAAACAAAGCATTAAAAAGAAACCAAACTTTCATGCTTCAGTTATGTTTTCTACTAGAATCAATATAAGATATAAGATAAATGATGGAAAAGTTGCCCTTCTGGCTATTTTTCCTTTATCTGTTCATGACTAGTACTTCCGATTTAGTTTAAGTACGCAAGTCAAAAAAAACTTATCCTATCAAACATAACTTATTCTTACTCTTACTTATTTATTTTATCCTTTCTTATTCTTACTTATTCTTATCCGTGCTATTATCCTAAAATATAAGAAATAAGTCCTCAGCAGGAAAAGTCAAAATAATGAATAATTTGCTTTTCATTTTAATATAAATTTATATTATATGTTATTGACCTGCAACTCATTCAAATTGAAACTTACTCTGGCGATGCCGTTCCCCGTTTCTGGTCAAATTTCTCACCATTTTATATATTTTTTAAAATCAATTGAATCTCCTGCACAATTCAGCGCCAACATTAGATTAGGGCGAATCTGCTTTTGTAAACAAAGGCTTTCGTAGTCAAATGGTCACAAATACAAATTAAGCGCTCTTTAAGGAAGAGGAGCTTTATCGCTATCCGCTGATACATTCAATTTGAAGGAATTGTATTCAACTTCCGATGAATTAACACACAAAATGTTTGTTTACAAAAGCAGATTCGCCCTAATCAAATGTTGGCGCTGAATTGCAACAAGTTTGTTTAATTGTTGTTGTAGACAAAAGGAAACAGCGGTGGGTAAATGAACTTCAAATTCAAAATGAGAACTTGTACCTAACATAAACAAAGACCAGAAGTTTCATACGCAGGGTTCATGCGTTCATTTTGGATCTATTATGTAGTCATATGATAATATTCTTTACAAAACGATGAACTGGGGAATGAAATATTGCCAGCACACATTAGTGTCGATTTCCATAGATTTCTTTGTGCAGTTTATTTTGTGAAATTGAATAAGATGGAAGAAGACGAGGAATTCTACGGTTTTGACGAGGAACCCAACCGCAATCCGAACTTGTGTGAGATTTTGAAAACTAAGAGAGGTGGACAAAAACTGAGCCGAGATGGCTTCTTATACTTTAAAGATAAAGAGGTAAAGCAAAGTATTTAATTTAATTAAAAAATTAATCATACTTCATCATTAGATTAACAACACCTGCTACTGGGTATGTGTCCTCTACCGTGGGACATGCCATCCAAATGAAAAATGTAATGGTCGTGCAAGGACGACCGTTAGCAAAGCTGGCCACAGTTTTGTTTCGGCGACCGAGCATAATCACTTGCCGGATGCATTAGCGGTGGAAACGTGTAAATATAAAAATTCTTTGAAAATAAAAGCATAGGAGAGTTCTGAACCACCAGAAACAATCATCAGATATTGTGCCGCGCAAGCTCCGACAGAGGTTAGACTATCACGTATTATTAATTGGTTTGTCTCTTGCATGCAAGATAGGAATGTAATAATAACACTTACTTATACAAACCTTTCGAAACAAAAAAATAGAATGCTAACGTTAGTTTTTCGTACACTATACGTATACAAAAAATGTGTTAATTGGTTATAAAATCATAGTAAAATATGTTCCCGATGAAATCATAACCCCACTTTAGCTATCTCTATATGAGCTAGACGAGCCTGGAAAGCGAGATAATACTTAGTTATCTTCGTCACATAACAAGTTTTAGAAAAAGAAGATCTTATGCTTTGTTCAGACTACAGAACAAAAACCTAAAGCATACAAAGGTGTTATAAAAAGTATCTACAAGATAGCCTTGTGTCATGTTAAAGCATTGTAGTCTGAAAAGGGCATTAACTTACTTCCGGAACTCTTCTTGCTCTTATAAAAAGGTTTTTGTATTGCTGGTTCTACGCTTAATGATTTATGAGCTATATGTTTATATATTTTTCAATTTCTGCTATGCTATTGGGTACAGACTCCGTGTTTCCAAAATTGCTAAACGGCGGTTGTGTCAACGACAAAGAAACAAAACTGTGCTTTCTTCTGATCCAACGGATTTTAGTCAAATCGACGAATCGTTCACGAAGACGTTCGATAAACAGAATTTCTTATTGAAGAATGTTGAGATAGACAGGGGACATATCTTGATTTTTTCGACGATCATTAATTTAAGGCGGTGGAGGCGGTTGATGGCACTTTTTCAACCACTCCAAAGGGGTTTAAACAAATCTTCACGATTCGAGGGAGTGCACAGAAAGATTTTGCCTTTTGTCCAAATGATCCTTCCGGATAAAAAGGGAAAAACTTATACAAAATCATTGAGGTTGTTAAAAATTCATGCTCAACGAAGTGATATTTTACTTACACCGGAATTTATTTTAAGCGATTTCGAGACAGCAGAAATGATTGCTAACTATATGCTAGATATGTCCTAATTGCACCCAACATGGCTGCTATTTCCATCTGGTTAAGAACTTGTGGAAAAAAATTCAGAAACTGGGTCTGACAAATGTTTACAAAACTCAAACTCAAAAATTCAAGGTTCAAACAGCTTTTAGGCAAACTGAAGCGTTGGCATTCTTACAACCAGAAGAAGTTACAGAAGGCTTAGCAGCGATCCGAGGTCCTGCTCCAAAACAAAAGGATCGTTTTTTTCGATTATTTCGAGACGAAGTATGTTGGCAAGCTTGTTGTCAGACCGGATGGCACTATGAAACGTCGTAAGCCAAGATTCAACCCCAAGTTCTGGTCCATTCGACAGAGTACTTTGAATGATATACCGTGAACATCAAATGCCATCGAGGGATACCACAATAAGCTGAATGGCTTATTGAAAGGTGTCCCAGATGATCGTCGATTTTACCCAGTTCTGAGAACGTTTCAGGAGGAGGAACAGGCAACGTCTTCCGACTGTCTGCATGGAGATTCTGTAAGCCGGCCCAAGAAACCCTCGCTAGTAAGGAAGGAAACACGCCTAAGAACCGCTCTTGGATCGTGGATGTATTCGGAGATACCAATCTTCGACAAGATACAGACAATTTCACTAATAATGCATAAAAAATTGTAATTTTTAAACATATTTTGGTTATATTTAATGAATATAGCGATTGATTAATATACATAAATATATATAAACTTATAACTCTACAATGTAAAAGATCCTATTTCGTAACATGACAATCTTTAATAATATGTTTATGTGTTTTCTAATAAGCTTTAATTGTGGAAGAAATTCGAGGAAACGGTACATTCGGGGAATTTTTTTTCGTGGAATCAGTACATTCGGGTTAAAGTTATTCGGGAAAACTTCATTCGGAGAAAGTGTTTTCGGGGAACTGGTTTTCGGGGAAAAGTCGGACAACCGTAAAACTTATACAAGAATAAAGCTGGCATTGAAAGCTTATAGTTAATAAAATAGTTTTAAAACAGGCAAAACGGGTCCTCCCTTAGCTCAGTCGATAAAAGCGCATCTACAAAGCAGCACCATGCTGGTGATGGCCTGGTTCAATTCTCGGTCTGATCGAAGAATTGTTCGTGAAGGAATAGTTTTCTACTCCCTTGGCATAATGTATGATTGTACTTGCCACACAATCATACAAATGTAAAAGTGGTTCAAATATCGAAAGCTCTCAATTAATGACTGTGGAAGTTCATTTAGAACACTAAGTTGAAAGCACAAACTTTTAAAACAATAAGCTTCGAGCAAGCTCTTGAAACACTAAGAATGAAGAAATAGAACAGGAAATTACCTAATTGTGATAATCAGTAAACTTGAAATGCCAAAAAGAAATTTAAGAGAACAGATGAATCGGTTTTACTGTCCATAATTTAAGGAGACTAATGTGAGCTGGTGAGGCATCGAATTATCTCAATTAATAACTCAGAAGGTCCGTTCATCTAGAACATTAGTCTGAGAGCAGGCAATAAGCTAGCAGTTATAAGCAATAAGCTTGACGGACCATGAAAGAAAGATGAAGAAGATTAAAAATTTGATATAAATCCATAAGTATCACCAAGATTTCTTCTATGCCTCTGCATCAACATCGTTAGGCACGTGTGTATGGTTCGAAAATGAACGACAATTAAGAAGACATAACGAAAACAAATAGGACGACTAATTTGTTATTGCATTGCGCCGCAATACTAGTAGGTATGGCCGTGTTATTCTTTAAACATAAAATATTTTCCTTCTAGCGTACTGGTTCAGCTCATAAATGTCACGTGCTGTGTGTGCGTCTGCTCGATTGAGTAAAAACAGCAGAAGATACCAACCTACTAACTTTCTCTCGTTGGCATGCTGCAGCCTGCTGTGGTGTTATAAAACTTGCTCAACCGACCGAGCCCGTAGTACGACCGCCAAGAACGATTGGAAAAAAGAGTGGAAATTTAAAGCCGCTAAAAAAACAATCACGAAATTCCGTTCCGTAAGCGCAAGAACAAATCGCCGATCCGAAGGACTGGTTCAGAGGGAAGCGAAAAAAGATTGGTGAAAGAAGCACAAGATGTTGGGAAAACAGCACGATTTTCACGGTTGACTCCAACTGCAACGGTCTCTGCATGCATCAAAGGAGCACGGTTCGAGGTTTTTTGTTTTGTTTTGGCATGCTGATGAGTCGCCTATTTGCAATCATATTCGGTGATACCCATTTATTTTGGTCGCGTATGTAGTTCTGATAATACAAGAAAAACGAAATCGTCTTTGAACGATTTTCGTGAAATATTCGCCATGAAATTTAAGTTATTAAATCGAAAAATCACTAATCTACATTCACATCACACCATTCACTATTAAGTCCAAACGTACATCCTGCTCCTGTTTGTCTAAAGATTTACTCAATCCGCTGTCGGATAGATTCTTTCGTTTTCCATTCCCATCCAGCAGCAGCCACTTATTCGGTTCCCAGAGCGGTTTGATTTTTTATGACTCTGCTACCGTTCGAGAAGCAAAATATACAACACTTGTCCGGATTGGTATGGCTGGCGGGGAAGACTGCCTTACCGCCTTTCAGAACAGAACCTGGAACAACAGCATAACGACAATTCTGAAACAAAAAGTTGCTGAAAGAAATCGATTGTAAAAATAATGATGCTGCGGGAAAATCCTTCAAATCTTTTGGGGAAATAAATCTTCGGCCATCGAGACGGTGGGTAAACAAATAGTTTGTCATAAGTGCATGGGAAATTTATTGAGCTGAAAATAAACAGCTTAATAGTTGGTAACGTTGGGGCTTCATTCTCCTAGTGTACCCCATTTATAGAATCGAATTGAATTTTCTTTTTGCACACCATTACGATTGCTAGCAGAAATAAGTGGAAATCTAGGTGTTTCCGCTTCAAATGGCAAACATCAAGCCAGTCAATAAACACCTTCCAACGATCTCGTTTGATCTGCAGTCGGTGCTTTCATCTTTAACGACCTCTTTGTAACTAGAAGTTTTTTGGAGAAATAAACAACCACGAATCAATCATAACAAACACTCCAGAGAGGTATAATCACTTGAAAGTGCTTGTTAACCGATCAATACTCGGAAGCCGGGCCCTTGGCTACGGCAACTTTAACGTGCTGCTGCTTGTTCGCTAGAAGGATTGGATTTACATGTACGTAGAATTAGTGGTTTAAAATGTTGACATCGCTTCACCGCAATGAATCAAATCCGAATCATCTAATGATGCCATAATCTGTGCTCATTTGATGGCACATTTGTCTTAGATCTTTTGTAAAATATATAGAAATGTTTGAAAAAAATTCTTTGAGGACCACTTCTTATCAAATTTGAAAGAAGTACTTAACCCTACATCAAAATAGTCTTTGAAAAAGGGCAAAAACATTACAGGTTGCATAGAACATTTTAAATTACTAATAAAAGTTTTATTGAAAGTTAAAAGTATGTTCATTGCTTTTCCATCATGACTCAATCACATTATTTATTGAAGATAAACTATTGTTGACTGACCCGTTAAAAAGGAAAAATAAGAAGAAGTAACGTCATGGCACGGAGACAGATGTCAACAGGAGAAAGTGGTTCTCCAGCGTCCCAACCAGTATTTGGCAACGCATTACCTCTGGCTACATTCAGTTTCGCCGATAACAACGAGCTCGCTCGGCATCGATACTTGGTCGTTTTGGAGGATTTCCCGTATGTTCGATCTTTACGCGTTTCCGAAATTAGCGCAAACGGTTGGCATAAAAATAATTAGGCTTTGCACTTATTCTCACTTTCACACTGTTACTCAAAACTTATTTCTTCCTGGTATTAAAAATCTATCCAACGCAACGTTAACACACGGAAAAAAAACCGTACCCAAACCCGTGAACTGCATGTCATGTATTCGAGAACAAGTAAAAATACACAATGTACTTTATCACGTATTCATGAACTAATTCAAGTTTGGTAAAAATCCTGAAAACGTGAATTAGTTTTCAGTCCGTTCTTATTTTCGGGAACGCTTTTGTTTCTGTGTACACAAAGAATGTCAATTCGGAACAACATGTTCGAAAAACAAAATGTTGTCCTTTATAGGCAACTTCTTGATACTTGCCGAAACGCAAAGATGTCAAAATTTTCCAATATCGATGGATGAATTGGTACACAAAATATATTCACCTCTTATTTGTAACTATTGTACTATTGGACAAATAAAAATAGCAGTCGTAAAAACCTCTCATGGATAAGAGCAAAAATCTCACAAATCAATCAAGAAACGATCGAGTTATTAGCGTCCAGTGTCCAGTGACGGTAGCCTTGTTTGAAATTTCACGATTGAAAAGCCAATTGACAATAATTTGGAACGGAATTATGGGGTATGTGTCCCTTGACTCAGCCTATTATGCAGCGATCGATTACATTTTTTATTATAACTCATAAAGTATTTTAGCTGGAAGTGATATGTAGCTAGTTATACACTTGCTTAGATACGTTCAATAAGATGTTTGGTAGTATGTATCACGAAAAGCTATACAACTCATTTTATAAAGTCAGAAACTATCGAGGGATATGGATGTAATGTCGGTCTATTAGCATCAAATTGGGTCTATTCATGGATGCATTTTCGTCCCATTCGATCGATTTTTTCTTAAATGCAGTCTTCGTACGGTTTTCTGATTTAAGCCATTCGCTTTACCCAACATGAAATTTCACAAAACAAACTAAACTAAAACTGCTCTGAAGCACTTAAGAGATTTTCACATGTTGTTTATTGGCCCTTCGAAAATGAAAACAAAATTATTCACTATGCAAAGGTTTTGATCCTTGGTTTGTGTTTAGATAAGTCATTTGGCAAACATACAACCGAAACTCATACATTAACATTGAAAATTTTACCAATAACATCATTTTTACAAAGTTATCCAGGCAACAGGTCATAGTTGGGAATAAAGAAAAAAATATGTCCCTAACATTGGGTCCACGTTTTTCTTGTACAATCATTTTTATTTTATCTATGCAAACAGTTAGCTTATATCGTGTGACTATTTTCTGTACATCTAGGCTGCATTATTCGGATTATCGTTTCCATTTAGCCTAATTTAGATCGTTCGAAGATCATGGAAATAGTCGGTTCAGCTTAACCAGTGAAGTCATGAGGTCTAAAAAGTTAAGAAAATCGAAAATTACTCAGAAGTGAACAACAGTTAATTGATTATTATTGTCTGAATTACTTTTAACTAAATCAATATCATCTTGCTGGCAACATAATTTTGTTGATTATTGTTGAATTAATGACTTATTTGGTAAATATGTAGGCCGAATGAAGGAGCTAGGCTAACATTACATCCCCTTATCTTAGATAAATAAATAAATAAACATTTTTCGATAAATGCCAATCAAACCAACTCTTCAGCTGGGCAAATTGAATTGGTCGTCCTGAATAGGACTGATTTTAAATGGTCAACATTTAAATTTAAACCTTCTCGGTCTTCTGTAGAAGCAGGTTATTTCATTCGTTGTACGTTGTACCTTACCAAAAGATGGCTGCCAACTAGATCACACACAAGCACTTTTTTTGCTCCTCGTGGTTGCGCCTATCGTCTGACTATGAATACACCACTGGCTTGATCAACCGATTGCCTAGCACAAGACTGCATAACCAATGGTTGCCTAGCCAATGGCTTGCTAGCCACAGTCTACTGAGCCATCGGCTATATGGCCAACGGTTGTACGCTCCAGGGTACTTGCCACCGCCAGCTGACAGTACAATACTGGCTCATTGCCGTTCCGAACAGTTCCAAGTGTGGGCAGAACCACTGTGCGAAGCGGACAAAACGAATCGATTTGGAAAAACGGAATTCGGCGGAAATAAAATACAACGCGTTATGTTTCACAAAAAGGTTTTAATCGCGTAAAAATGCTGAACGGTTTCGACAAAGAAACAAGTTCACCGCGCTTCTTCGGTACGCTTTCGTTAGGTTGGCAATCCCAAGTAACAGTCATAACATCTTCTTAGAATGATTTATAATTGTATGTTTGCGGCATGTTTGTTGTATGATGCGGCTTGCATCTCTTGTATTCTATATATCAGTCTGACAACGATCGAGCTAAAAATACTTTTATCACTGCTGCAAGTGATGAATACTTTATTATTGTTCTTTAAAACATGGTTCCATACATTTATAAAACATGAACAGGGCACGGTGTTATGGGTAGTTCTTCACTTCTTGCGCTTTTTACGTCATATTAAAGTATGAAATAAAGTATGATACACTTATATTGATAACCTGTTTTTTGACAGTGGATTAGATTTGAACGACCCTTCTACTCTGAGAAAAATTCTATCGTTATACCGACAAATAAATCATGGTCAAGGTGACTATTGCATATAATGGTTACAACAACCATGAAAATGGACGAATTCACCTCGTTCATGGTATTCTTGACTATGCTCATGGTAACAAGGACTATTCCGACATTATGGTAAATGTTGAATCAACTATTTTTAATGTCCGTTTTGACCATGATCATAGTCGGTTCAAAATCACTATACTGCAATAGTCATCCTAACCCCTAATAATGGTAAAATTGACTATCAAATGTGTAGTGTCCTTTTCTCCAGCGTTGTGTGATATTGCAAAGTATGCGTTGCTATGAGTACCACAACGAGTAGGCATTGAACGTAAGATCTGTATTGTGAATATTGTACTGGTAACCTTACGTAAAAATGAGCTCCGGATTTTGGAAAGTGTTCAACATCGATACAGCCGATGATCGGCGAAATCACGACAGTGTGCTTCGAGCCTCCTTAGTTTGATACTCCAAGTGGTTCCAGCAGTAGCCAGAACCTTGTGGCACCCAACGGTTTCGTGAGCGTATCTGCTGTCATCTGTCGACGGCTGACCCAGGCTCTAGGTCCACTCCCGCAAAGGAATGCAAATCCATTTGGAGAACGCCAGCTTGCCAGATCACCAGCGTTCGAGTAGCCGATGAGGTGCCATCCATCAACGCCAGGTCCGAACTTTAACTTCTGCTCTTTAGTCCCCTTGAGGTACCTGACTACCCGTTTGGCAGCTTTCCAATCCTAATCAGTTGGTCCACTTGCCTTCCACCAGAGAAACGATACGACGAAGACTACGTCCGGTCTAGCGTTAACCGCGACTTACAAAAGAGCGCCTACCAAACTCCGATACAGGGTTATATCCTTGAATCGTTTACTGTCACTTATTGACCCGGTGTAACCTGCGTCCATCGATGTCTTCGATGCCTTGCAATCCTCAAGATTTAACCGATCCAAGGTTGACTATATCTAAGTCCATCTTCAGCGAATCGTATACCTCATCAATCTTCTTCTGATCAGCACATCCGACCATGAGGTCATCGACGTAAAGGAGCAAGACATGTGTGGTCTGCCCATCTCGTCGAACGTATAGGCAACTTTCGGACTATCTCTAGCTGAATCCCATCTTAACGAGCACCGCACGGCATGATTCCAACACCGTGCCGCTTGCGCCCGTAAATGCTCCATTAAAGGTGGCAAACGAGATCCTTCTGTCCTGTTACTGCGTACCCGGGAGACTGGCGCATAATTATTTCCTCTGCCGCTGTCCCGTGCAGATAAGCCGTTCGTACGTCAAAATGCTGAAGACTCGTCTTGTTCTTTCCTGCTACTACCAGTAAAGCTCGCAGGGTCTCATGACGCGTCATCGGTGCAAAGACATCCAAATAATCTACGCCTTCACTCTGGGTAAAACAATGCGCCATCAGCCTCGCCTCAGCATCCATGGCTTTCTTCCACCCCTGGACTTGAGACGCCTCGCGATAATCTACTGACTCTTTTTCCACACCATTCGCAATACCCACCACGAAATCATTGAATCGCTGTGGTAGAACGCCCCTTGTTCACTTGTTCTGTCGACAAACTTCCTGCTCCTCCTGCAGATGTTCATCGTCATGACCTGGAGGAAATTCATCCGAACTATCATCGGCTCTGACAAAACCACCAAGCTCCGAGCTGCTGTACTGGTCACTCAGAAACTGCGCTGCTTCTGCAGAATCTCGCTGGTCCTTAGCGGTCGATTTCGTTGTCCTGATTTTCGTCTGCGACTGGCTCTGGCAGCGATTACGAGCTTTCGCATCCAGACTAATAGTGATGCGGTTTGAGAAGGGGTCGAGGAAACGACACCCTTGTGCTCCTCTGAATACCCAACGAGTTTGAATTTAACTGCCTTGTGATCCAACTTAGAGCGTCTGGCATCCGGGACGTGTACGTTTGCCCAGCACCAAAATACTCTTAGATGCTTCAAATCCGACTTAGCATCCATCCACAGCTCATACGGCGTTTTACCAATCACCCGCGACGGAATACGGTGCTGGATATAAGAAGCCTTCATCACATCTTGTCCTCAATATAGCTTACTCAACTCAGCGTCTATCAGCATACAGATCGCCTTCTCCTGGAGTGACCGATTTTTGCGCTGGGCCACCCCATTCTGCAGCGGCGTATACGGCGTAGTCTACTGCGCCTTGATGCCCTCATTCTCATAGAATTTCTGTAGCTTCCGAGCGATGTACTCGCCTCCTCCATCCGACCATATGGCGACAGGTTTCCGTCCGAAGAGATTATCGCAGCGACGCACAAATTTTTTTATCCTTCCAGCGTGTTCTTGAGTTGGTAGACGGTGGCGTAACGGCTGAAGTCATCTAACAAGGTCATGATGTACCGGTTAACAGACGGAGTAGTGGTTTCCATTGGTCCACAAAGATCTTTGTGGATCAACTCGAGTGGTCGTTTTGCCTTCCGTTCAACCATGGGAGGTGGGGAGGTTGCCTTGCAAGTTTCCCCTTAATACAATATTCGTACGTTTTACGAACACCACAATTAGATAAATTGAAACCACTTACCAAGTTTTCAACTTCCATCCGGCGTAAGACATCCGGATCCCGATGTCCCTCACGACGATGCTATGTGTGCTGGCACCGATCGTTATGCTCACCTTCAACTTTTAGCGATCTCTGCCGAAGACGTAGCCAATAAAGACTACTGACTTTATCGCCGCCCACCAACGTCTTATCAGCAGCTTTTCAGGTGGTACACTCCGACGCACTAAACACAGCAACAAACCCTTTGCTGACAGCTAGCTAACCGATATCGGGTCACCGTTCAGCTGGGGCACGAAAAGCACGTTTGTTGCAAACTATACGAAAAAAGTTGCTGGTTAAATTTGCTGGAAATACTTTTTTTTTTTAGTTTCCAACTTAAAGAACCACCCTAATGGAAAATGAGGGAATCGCCCTAATAAAATATCACATATAATATGATAACAGTGCCTTACGATGATAACGTTTGCATATAAAAAATGGACAAAAATTGCTGATTTTTCATGGGTTTACCTTCACCCGCACTGACAAAACTACCCATGCAGCATCAATCATATTAACCCATGAGTCAGCAGACAAAATTTGACAGCTCTATCAGTCGAACTCTAACCGTGACGGCAAAAACAGTGAAGCAACTCCGTTCAGAAGTGTGCGTGTTCAAAGAACGGCACTCCGCCGCGTCGAAAACGGAAATCGTGCGGAACTTTGTGGACGCCGGATACGCCCGTTATGGCATCTGCAACATCTTGGCCCTATTAGACAATCATCAGAAAGAAAGGATGCTGAAGAGGAAGACCGAGGGAAAAGTGGCTACATCGCAGCGTGCGCTTGGCCGGAAGGTCGGTTCAACCAGCCAAACAGTCAAAAAGTACCTGGCGACCATGAACATACATGTCAGGAAGCGGAAGTCGCATCCACTGGTTTCGGAGCTGCAAGCAATGACGCATCGGCAGCGGCTGAATAACGACGTGGCGGTGGTGATGGACGACGAGACCTATCTCACCCTGGATAGGCATTTTTGTAGAATTCGCCTAAATGTATGTAATTCCCTGAAGGGTGGTTTGGCGAAGGGTAACTAAACCGATCTAGTCCTGAAAAGGGCCAAGAAAATTCTATTGTACACTCTTTAGAAAGCATTTGGTGACTCTTAATTATGATACGGCCCGGTTGTATTTTCTACGATGGTTGAGAGGGCGACTTAGATCTTACGCTTCAGGTTGGCACAGAAATTCTCGATGGGACGCAGCTGGGGGACGTTGGGCGGGGGACGTCACCCACTCGGGGACGCAGCTGGGGGACGTCACCGACTCGGGTACCACATCGATATTCAGCCGCTCCATCTCCTCCTATAATGGCTTCGAGTAGTGGACCGACGCCAGATCCGGCCAGAACACCGCGTCTTCGCCCTTATGGTATTTCTTGATGAACGACGCAACTCACGGCCAGTCCGGAGCGACAGAAGAGCGGGTTTGACATCCCCTTCTCGCTGATTGTCAGCCACAGCAGCACCTTCTTGGGGAACTTGGAGTATGAAATGAACTTCACCTCGGAGCTCACTTCCTTCGTGGGGGAAGTAAAATCGAACATGTCCTCGGGAAATTATTCCAAGCATTTTCAAGAATATACCGAGCTCTCAACTCCCACCCTTTGCATTTAAGTGAAAAAAGATTGAATTTTCCAAAGAATTATATATTTTTCACAATTTTCTTCCACAAACCATACAAAACTAAAATGGGCTCAAGTTTGATCATTGAGATACGTCGAGCATGTCCTCGGGAAATTATTCCAAGCCTTTTCAAGAATATACTGAGCCCTCAACTTCCACCCCTTGCACAATGAAGAAAATTGACGTCTTGATTGGTTAGAAAAAGAGCTATTATATTGTGATAGTTTATGGCTTTTTCGGATGTATTTGTTTTTTAATTTAGTTAAGGTCAATTATGAATGCTTGATATTTCACATTTATCTTGCGAATGAATGAAAAATTGTTATTGATTATTTCGCATTTTAGGAGACCCAAATCTCCGATACCAAAAATATTTCGTGCAATATTTCACTGCTTTTAGAATATGGATTCTTCTTATTCATCTTTAGATTTAATCACCATTGCACATGGTTTTCAATGTTTATTCCCGTGGGTATATCTGGAAACTACCTGTATGTTGCCGATTCAGACCTTTGCACTCAATATGACCACATTTGATCTTTTTATTGAACTTTCGTATTATTTGAGAAGTCGCATGATGTTGTACAGGCAAATTAGAAAATATCAACCCATATTTTCCCAAACATGTTCCTTAGGTATTTCCGGAATCGATTGATCGATTTTATAAACCATAAGAAGCCACAATACCTTTTATTTGTCGTTTTTATTTCATTCAAATCGGTCCAGTGGTTGCTCTGAAACACGCGCTTCTCTACTTCAGCGTCACATATATACACACATACACATACATACACACATACACATGCATACACACATACACATGCCCAACCACAGAAATTAATCTATTTCACCAATCTGATTCGAATGTTACATGCCACTTGGACCTACCACGGTTCGAAGTAGATTTTAAAGCTATCCCTATTCCCTTAAAAAAAGGTCAACAACCTAGAAATTTCACTTAACGGCATGTTGTTTAAATGATTCTTTTCATAATGATAGAAATATTTTCGAGAATCTTGGTATATTATAGTCATAGTTATCCTCCATATTCATATATTCGTGAAATTTTCATTTTTGTAGAATTCGCCTAAATGTATGTAATTCCCTGAAGGGTGGTTTGGCGAAGGGTAACTAAACCGATCTTTCAGGACTGACTTAAATCAATTAGCGGATGGCCCTGACGTGTATGGGAATTCGATTGCTGCGTAGTCCTACGTCAACTTTGCGTACAACCCCATTGGGCTGTCCCTTTTTTTTTTTTTTAATATTTTTTTTTTGTGGAAAAAAAAAAAAAAAATGTTTTGTTTTTTTTTTTTTTGTTTGTTTTGTTTTAAAAAAAAAATTTTTTAATATCAATAATCCACCAACCAACATTAAATAATTTTTGTTTTTTTTCTTTTTTTTTTCAACAATTTTTGTTTTTTTTTTTTGATGGGGGGGGTTGGGGGGGTCGTTTTGTGGAAATTTTTTTTATGTTGTTGCTGGGGGGTTTTTTTTTGGGGGGGAGAAAAAATTGTATTGTCGTCTAAATATTGTATAAAATAATAATGTTGTTGTTGTGGTGGTGGCGCTACATCATAAAAAAAAAAAAACAATCTGATTTTTCATTGTGATGTAAATATTAGAGCATGTAAAATCGTATTTCATTCCACACGATGCAGCAACTTGCATGAAATGGTTCGAACAAAGATGAGCTTTTGCATAAAATATTATCGGCAATGTATGGAATGTCCCAGAGCTTTACACGATGTATAATGCAAATGTTTATGTTTTGCGACGCATGCTGTGCATGCTATTGAACAGAAATTCACACTACTTTTTCGAGCTGTGCATCCAGATGTTTTCCAAATTTAGCAGATCGACAGGCAATCCTTGGTTAACCTTCCAGTACCTCATAGCAAAATGCTTAGAGGCGGACCGGAAAACTCGATGAGCTGTTTACCCTAAAAATCTGAATTAAAACCGCTTATGTCAATTTTATTTCATTAAATTTTAGGTTAAGTTAACGTAAACAACGAAATCATTTGCAATTTTACAAACAACAGAGCTAATTTATTCGTAACCTCGATAAAATTTATATTGAATATTGCGCGACTTACAACCAAATCTTCCGTTAACACCTTTGCTTCATATATCCGAGAAAATAGAACAAATTTTCATACATCTTTTTTCATAACTATTGATGTTTTCATTTTTTATCGCTAATCACCCTCGTAGTTTAATTTAATTCGGAAGATTTTGTTTTAACAGAATCGAGAAAAAAATATTTGAACCGAATTAGTGTGCTATAGGCTCAAATGATGCATATAGCAGGATCCATTTCTTAAAAAACACAACATCCCAATGTTTTTGAGTATGGTTTAGAGGTTCAATCTTTGTTTTGATTCGTCTTCACAAATGACTTCAAACTGTGTACGTACGGAAAACGAGGAAAACAGAAAAAACGTGATGTGTATGCTGTGTTTGCATTGTCACTTGGATGGCAATTTCAAATATAGGGTTGAGCTCTAGTCTCCGTCATAAGTATAGTTTGTACTTCACCTTCATTTTCTACACTCACTTTCACAGGAAATGGAATGTGACTGTCGAAAATAAACTACGAATGTTTTCGCCTGTCCATACGTTTCTAACCATACGTTGAAAACCGCATACTACTGAGATACTGTTGAAAATTCTAACACTGCTTCTTAACATTGAACATTGAATACATTGAAACTCTATTGCCAGTCGGTTGTTTTATTTTCGTGCAAAAATAATGTTTCAATTCATAAAATGCATTCAAGACATTGAACGCATTTAGTTTAGTATTCCAAATCGAAATCATTGATATAGTTGATCTTGCCTTGTGCTTATGCCGAAGCAGTGCTCTACCCTACACTCTTTCTTTTTTCGGCATCAACGGAAATTCCAACTTTAGCACAAAAGTCAAAGGCGTCTCGTTTTGGTTGGTGGAAAATTTGACTTTTAGCACATTGTCGCGTCCAAAAACGAAAAATAAAATCGGATGCCGATTTAATTTATATCCCCTAAAGTAGGTATAGGTACACTTACTTACGAGTAGAGTGACAAAGTGGTTGAGTATATTTAGGAGCGGGAAAAAAATAAAACCCATGGAAATTCTTTATTTTACGTTCGCTGTCTGCAAGTTGTAAAGCATGAACGCGATGTGCTGAAAACAAAGCGATATAAAGAAGAATGGCCCATCAGAGACCAGAGACCGGAATTCCTCCATGGAGGCAAAGATTAATGGCCCTAGTCACTGCGCTGACAAGATAAACCCGCGCGGTGTGGTTAAGTAGACTTCATTTCAGCGAACGCCACTGGGACCACCAGAAACGATATACCAAATGTCAGCCTGGGTGGGAAGGAATTCAACTGCGTGACTTTTGCTAAAAAGACCTAAATATTTTCAAAATGATTCAGTGATAAATAACATTAGTAAAGAGTAAAATTCTTTAATCTTTAGATCTTCTCTGCAATGCGGGGAAATCTCGGTTGAATTATCAAAGAAACTTCCGCCAAACTTTTACTACCTCTAGGAAAATTAAACTCCCACAAAATAAACCGCCGTTTAGTTCACCGTTCGAGAAACAGCCGATTCAAGAAACCGCCAAATGAACACATCGTGGTCGAACAGATTAACTAGCATGAAAATTGTTAAAACAAACAAACAGTCGGTCAAATAAATAGTCAATAACCACGGCTCGAAGCCAACCGCGGCCAGCAGTCACACCGATATGGAATCCAATGTTGAGGTTTGAAAGAAGCCATAATTAGAGAAAGCACGGATCCACGCCATAAACCCCCGTGCCGTTTGATGCTTGTTGCTTTCTGGTTCTGGGGTCCACATTTTACTACGGTTCGAGTTTCTCTCAGTTTTTCCCGACACAACAGCACGTATGTCTATGTTCGTACCATGTAGAAAACTGGTTGAACATCTCGATTGAAAAGAGAAGAAAAGATGGGAAAACCACCCAATGCGAAACCTATAAAATTTGGCCACCTAGTTTCGTTTACGACCTTACAGACAATGGTGTGGTAATTTTGTAAATAAACACGTTGGATTTGCTTTGTGCACTTGCTATTGGGTTGGGAAAATGTGATTCGTAGTTTTTATTTTGAGTTATTGATCTGTAATATGAGCGATTCAAACATAGTCCTACATTGCAAAACAAAAATGATGAAACTATTCACAAATATAATTTGGTTGTTTGTCTGTTATTTGTTTCTCTCACTCATAAATCACTAGATTTGCAGTTCTCTTTGCACTTCTAAAAAAAAATTCTTTTTTTGGGGGGGTATTTTAAAAAAACACTCTCTATTATTAACACAAAAAAAAAATACTGTTTTGTAAAAAATCAAAAAAAAAGGTCGGGTTTGGGGGAATTTTTTTTTGCGCAATTTTGGGAGGGGGTAGAGGGGAAAAGTAACCTCCTTGACCGCCAAAATGCGATGCTACTGCAAAAAAGGTTATAGTGCCTTGTAGTCCGTTCATATTTAGGCATACACGCCAAATTTCAGTGCGATACTGCCCTTAGTTTTGTTTTGACAGCTGATTGTTGTTGACGTGTTTGGCATCATGTTGAATATGGATAAAAACGATTTTCGTTCTCTCATAAAACATTATTTTTTGAGAGGCAAAACGGCGAAGGAAACAAAAGAAAAGTTGGATAAGTATTATGGGGCAAATGCTCCGTCAGATTACACCGTTAAATATTGGTTTCGAGAGTTTCGTGGTGGCCGCAACTCCACTACCGATCAAGTCCGCAGCGGCAGGCCCTCCGATGCGGTTACAGAGGACAATGTCAAAAAAGTTCATGAAATGGTGTTGGCTGACCGGAAAGTGAAGGTGCGTGAGCTAGCAGATGCCACAAAGATTAGTACTGAGCGCACACGCCATATTTTGGGCGAGATTCTGCATATGAAAAAGTTATCCTGCCGCTGGGTGCCGCGCATGCTCACTCCTGACCAAAAACACGAACGCGAGAGCACTTCGAAACAGTGTTTAGACTTGCTGATGCGGAATCGGAAGGACTTTTGGCGTCGATTGGTAACTGTTGATGAAACCTGGATCCACTATTACACACCAGCGAACAGAATGAGTGCCCGGCAATGGACTGAAGCCGGCACGAGTGCTCCGAAGCGGCCTAGGGAGGCTCAATGGGTCGGAAAGATTTTGGCGTCGGTTTTCTGGGATTGTCATGGCATACTCTTCGTGGACTACCTCGAAAAGAATAAAACCATCAACAGCGAGTATTACTGTGCATTATTGGAGCGATTGAAGGCCGAAATCGCTGCAAAACGGCCTCACATGAAGAGAAAAACAATTTTGTTTTTGCAAGACAATGCGCCGGCGCACAAGAGCATCACAACCACGGCTAAAATCAAGGACTTACGGCTCCAATTGCTTCCGCATCCACCGTATTCACCCGATTTGGCTCCCTCGGACTATTATCTGTTCCCAAACCTCAAAAGATGGCTCATCAAAAAAAAAAATTCAGCTCACGCGAGGAAATCATCGACGCCGCGGAGGAGTATTTTGCAGACCTTCCGGAAAATTACTTTTCGGACGGGATCAAGAAGTTGGAAAATCGCTGGAATAAGTGTATCGAGCTAAAAGGGGACTACATTGAATAAAATAAAAAAATAATAGACTTCATACCACAGAAACATCATGTTTGCCATACCAATACAATTTCCGGGCCTATGTTGCTGTGCGTTGAGTTTCTTCTGCACTTGGGCGATTTTCTACTTCTTGTAGGTATTCAGGATGTTCCGTTTCTAGATACGTTGAATCATTCCGACGCTGGTTTTCACTTTATTGGCCAAATCGACACTGATTTGTTCTTCTTATTTAGAGCTACCACATTCTGATCCAGCTTAGGGTTGGAAGATCCAGATTTTCAGCCTATTCCTGACAGTTCATCCAAAAAACAGAGATTTTGCAAACTTGGTTATGATGGATTTTACACTCGCGTGATGAATTCCAAAGTGCTTCGCCAATTTTCGCATAGTTACACCCTTTTCACGTAGCCATGTGTCCAAAACCTTAATTTTCACGTCTATTTCAATGCACGACAAGTAAACAAACTAAAGATGTCAGTCAAACGCACAGAATGCTATGATGAACGCAAATGTACGTGGATAGCATTTTTCGATACAGTCCTTACAACAGACCGAATCACAAATCGACAACGTTTTGAACGATGGAATCACTTTCCCTTACAAATAATATTCGGTACCGAAGCCCACCTTGTTACAATCTGGAACAACTGGAGGTCAAGGATGGGACAACTCGCTTAGTTTGAATCATATGTCGGTAACACATTTCAGAAACTGAAGTTAAAAACTTGGTTTTTGATGAACTTGTAACGCTAGGTCTTTCCTACAACTATGTCTAACTTTAATTATTTTTACATACTGTGTATGGCATCAGAGCGCTAGTACCACCGCTACATACTAGACGTGCTGAGAATAGTGAACGTTCGGTTGTTCTCACTTTCCAACTTGTCACCCTTTTTGAAGCTTGAGCATACAATTCACTCTTTCAACTCCTCTGGTAGATGTTCAATATTCAAAATCCTGCCTATTTAAAGCTCGATTCAAAATAAATCTGGACGCACGGTTTAATACACCTCCGCGTCCCTGGTGGTTGGAACAAAAAACAGCATTTGTTTCATCGACAAAGATATTGGTGAAAAGTTTTTCTCGATTGATCGACGCATCTCGAAGTTACGGATCATGGAACTTGAGAAAAGAAAATTAATTGTGCACAAACATCTAGAGAAGCCTTCGTGGTCTGCCTCAAAAATAGCAAAAGTGTTGAAATTCCCATAGTCACGGGTGTGTCTTGTAATCAAACGTTACAAGGATACTCTGCGTGTGGATAGAGCACAGCGCATCTATCATAAAAGTGGCACTACGGACAAAGAGCCGAGGAGAAAGGTGTTGAGGTACGTAAAAGGCAACCCAGGTGTCTCCATACGTGATTTGGCAAAGAAATACGATTCCAATTTTTCCACCGTGCGTAACATCCTTTCAAGAGAAGGATATAAGTCTTTTTGTGCCAGTAAACATCCGAATCGCTCCGTGAAACAAAATGTAGTGGCCAAGAAGCGAGCACAATTACTATACGAACGAGTTTTGACGAAATTTGATGGCTGTATTTTAATGGATGACGAAACATATGTCAAAATGGATTATAAACAAATCCCCGGCAAAAATTTTACCTGGCAACTGGTCGTAGGGATGTCCCTTCCATGTATAAATTTGTTTTTGCTGATAAGTTTGCTCGGAAACTAATTATTTGGCAAGGAATCTGCAGTCGTGGTCTTAAAACCAAAGTTTCATCACATCTCACACAATGACGTCGAAGGTTTACATTAAAGATTGTCTGAAAAAGCTGATTTTACCCTTCATTCGGCAACACAAGACCAACGTTATGTTTTGGCCGGATCTAGCCAACTGCCACTACTCTAAGGAGGTACTAGAATGGTATGCTGCAAACAATGTTAATTTCGTCGCCAAAGAGATTAATCCTCCGAATTGCCCTGAGTTCAGACCGACCGAAAAATATTGGGCAATTGTCAAGCGAAAACTTCGAGTATGCGGTAAAGAAGTGACAAACGCACAACAAATGCGTTTAAAGTGGAATAAGTTCGCCAGTACAGTGTCACCAGCGACTGTGCAGGTCATGATGGCATCGATCACAAGAAAAGTGCGTCAGTTCGTTCGAAACGGTGAAATATAATAACTTGTTATATATCTTTGAAAGCTTAATAAATACCCTTTTACACATTGATTGTTGTTTTTCTATTCTCCCAAGCGCGGAAGTAACGATCTTTGATGAAGTTTGTCAGAAGTAGATAATTTATCATCTCCATGCGAAGCGCTAGGAGTGGACGGTAATTTCGTTCTAGCAATAAATTACCGTCCACTCCTAGCGCTTTGCATGGAGATGATAAATTATCTACTTCTGACAAACTTCATCAAATACCCTTTTGTTTGATGTTTTGATCAATCGTGTATGTTGTTTAATTCTTGAGTTATGATCACTTGAATGCGTCGAAATTTACTTTGAATCGGGCTTTATCAGTGGAGGGAGACAAGTCGCCAGCTTATCCAAGCCCATTTTTATGAGCCGGTACGATAGCCTCTTCACAGCTGCCTTATTGTTCTTAAGTGGTATGATAACATCATCAACTTCACTTATCGTGGAAGTTGGTACGTCTTCAACGTCCATCGTAAAACCAATGAAACCATTCCTCATGCTACGAGTTTCTTGATGTTCTGCTTCTGCGTCATTCAGGTGTTCATCGTAGTGCTGTTTCCACCTTTCAATCACCTTTCGACTCGCGGTACGAAGCCTTTGTGGGATTCGTTGAGATTCCTGTAGAATTTTCGGGTTTCTTGAGAATGATATTTCTTCTCAATTTCTTCTCTAAAGGCTTGCCCACAATGGATATGTTTGCGTTCATCCGCGTGCATTACTTTTGGTGATTTCAGTTCACTGCCAAGATCATCACGAACAGCAAGAAAAGAAGTGGCTCTAGGGGTGCACCAGATGTGATGATGAAAGGAGCCAACACTGTATTTCCAAACCGCACCGATGCACTTCGGTTCGATAAGTACGACAAAATCCATGTAGTCGGCTAATCGAGAAAACCAATGATTTTTAAATTTCTACTGCCAGCTTATAAGAAACTCGGTCAAAAGCTTTAGAAATTCAACATACACAGCATCAACCTGTTGACGTTTTTCAATACTAACGATCAGCGTTGAAACGTAACTCATTAATTTGGTAGCAGTTGCTTGCGTTGATGGTGTATTGTAGGATAAAGAACATCAACATGCACTCACAAACCTTCGGAATGCAACACAGAATAAAATTCGTCTATAATTATTTAAATCGTGAACGTAACCAAATTTGGCGTGGATAGGCGTTATCAGAGCCTCTTTCAATGTATTACTTAGTACGCTTTAAAAGAACGACGCGAATAGATTTGCAGATTCAATCGCTGTCTTTAAGGTTTGGGCTTGGAAGCTAACAGATTGAAGATTACTTAATAACCTGCTCTAGTCAACTGGCTCCGTCAATAGCCACAACCTCGCTCTAGAAGGCCTTTTTGATAAGGTGTGGCCCATTTAGTATTGGAACCAAGGGGTCGGTCAATCTGATCAATTTAAAATCTTCAAAAGATTTCAAATCTTTTCCAAAGATCGGGCCGTTGATCGGGCAATCTTGGTTGAACAACAACAATTTTTTTTCAGTGTCTCAAAATTGTAAATAAAAATGAAAAACTATAAGGGACAGCCCAATGGGGTTGTACGCAAAGTTGACGTAGGACTACGCAGCAATCGAATTCCCATACACGTCAGGGCCATCCGCTAATTGATTTAAGTCAGTCCTGAAAAGGGCCAAGAAAATTCTATTGTACACTCTTTAGAAAGCATTTGGTGGCTCTTAATTATGATACGGCCCCGGTTGTATTTTCTACGATGGTTGAGAGGCCCACTATCTCTAACGCGTAGAAGATAATTATGGATCTGTTGGATCATTGGTTGTTCAACGCGCTTTGCCATTTACTCCGGGACGCGGCTTTTAAAGCAATGCCATGTTCAGCCGGGGCGCGGTAAAGGAAATTTCAAACAGCACAAGAGAAAAATTCATCCAAACGAACTCTTCAGTTGGCAAACTTATTTGGTCGTCCTGAAAAGGACGGATTTAGTTGACGGGGAAGAAACAGTTCGCGATTGAACTTGGACTTTCTTTCTTGGTTCATCTCGTGGGATGATTGATTCTTGTCTCGTTATCATGGGCGGCTTTCTCCCGCCAACTCGTAGGCTTCAGCAGCCATGTTTCTCACAGCGAGGTTGACGGGAGCATCGGCAACAACAGCCAACTGCACAACGCCTCTCTGGGCAACGACTGCTTGCCGCCGCCAACTGCGATCTTAACCACTGCACAGCTCCACGACTGTCGTAAGACTGAATCAAAATGTTCTGCTAAGAGCTATTATGTAAAGGGGTCGGATGCTAGTGCACAAAAGAAGGCGGTACCAACGAAGGCAATGTGATACAAATTGCACCAAAGGGGATGAAATTTAGTTATTGCGCCACAATAATTAGTTTTAATTACTGCACGCTAGACGGATGATTTTCTTAACAGAAATATCCCTTAATTACTTGCTATCACCAGCAACTAATCCGCTATGCACAACTAGGAATTAAAATGAACTCTACTAAATGGTCGGTCGGACGTGTTGCAGTTCGGCTCGCATTATTCATGTTAGAATTTCGTTCGGTGGTTGTTCATTTACTCCGGGACGCGGCGTTTAAAGCAATGCTATTTGCAGCTGAGGCGCGGTAATTGAAATTTCAAACACAAGAGAAAAATTCAACCAAACTCTTTAATTGGCAAACTGATTTGGTCGTCCTGAAAAGGACGGATTTAGTTGAAGGGGGAGAAACATGGTTCGCGATTGAACTTTGGCTTTCTTCTTGGTATTCTTGGTTTATCTCCTCTTCGTGCGGGTGACCATCTGCAGGTGACGTGGGATGATCTTTGTCTCTTTGTCACGGGTGGCTTTTTCCCGCCAACTCGTAGGCTTCAGCAGCAAGGTTGACGGGAGCATCAGCACCAACGCCTCTCAGAGCAACGACTGCTCGCCAGTACACCCTCTATGGTGCTTGCTGCCGCCAACTACGATCATACAGCCACCAGCCACTGCGCAGCTCCACGACTGTCGTAAGACTGAATCAAAATGTACTGCTAAGAGTTGTTATGAAATGGCGTCGGATACTTTTGCACGAAAGAAGGCGGTACCAAAGAAGGCAATGTGATACAAATTGCACCAAAGGGGACGAAATTCAGTTATTGCGCCACAATAATTAGTTTTAATCACTGCACGCTAGACGGATGATTTTCTTAACAGAAATATGGCTTATGTTCTTGCCATCACCAGCAACTAATCCACTATACACAACTAGGAACTAAAATGAACTCTACTAAATGGTCGGTCGAACGTGTTGCAGTTCGGCTCGAATTATCCGTTCTAGAATTTCGTTTGTTGGTTGTTCAACGTGCTTGTCAATTACTCCAAGATGTGGCGTTCAATGAATGCTATGTTCAGCCGGGGCGTGGTAATTAAATTTCAATCAACACAAGAGAAAACTTCAACCAAACTCTTTAATTGGCTAACTTATTTGGTCGTCCTGAAAAGGGCGGTTTTACTTGGGGGGGGGGAAAATGGTTGGGGGTTGAAATTGGGGTTTTTTTTTGGTTTTCTTTCTCGGGGTTGGGGGGGGGCATCTGGGGGGGGGGGGGGGGGGGGGGGGGGGGTTTTTCCCCGCAATGGGGGGGGGTGGGGGAAAACCACAAAAGCACACACACGCCTTGGGAAGTGGTTTTTGTGTGCGCCCTCCCATGTGTGTGTGTGTGGCGCCCCGTCCGCTGATTTGTTTTATGCAACGCTACACGCGTGCCGTAAGACTGAAAAAATTCTTCTTCTTCTTCTTTTATTTTTGCGAGGGACTTTAACCCTTCGGGTCATTCGTCCCTGTTCGTTGGATTTATACTAGTTTGGAAAGGCCAGTTTGGTTAAGGAATTCTATTAGCACTTCCTCGTTTGGTGGTGATAAAACTTCCTCAAGTGAGTTACTCATATTGAAAGTCAAGCGTTCGGTGGTATAGGTAATGCAGTCTATTAAAATATGGCGGATGGATAGTGGGACTCCACAGGTGGTGCAGATTGGGGGATCTTCTTTATCTAAAAGGTAACTATGGGTGAGACGGGTATGACCTATTCGTAGACGAGAGAGAATGCGGCGGTTTTTGGGATTTTTATTGTCGGGCCAGGGAAGAGTGGAGGGTTTGATGCTTCTCAACGCGAAATTCCTGCTGTTGAACCACGAAAGACTCCAGCAATCGCGAATCGTCCTCTTTGTCCATCTGACAGCATCAGGGGATGGAATTGGAACATCCTCTGGATCCAGTCCGCGACCTACACCAGCCAACCGGTCCGCCTCCTCGTTACCACGAATGCCAGAGTGGCCTGGCATCCAACAGAAGGCGGCCCCATTAGCCAATGCAGATCTCTCGGCCTCTTGGAGCCAGGGATGTCTCAAAGTGGAGGAATTCATTTCACGGAGACAACTGGCGGAATCGGTAAATATAACAGAGGGACAGTTGTGGGTGGATGAGCAAAAACTAGCGGCTCTCATCAGAGCATAAGCTTCGGCACTAAAGATGGAGCAAGAAGAAGGGAGGGAGGAACTGATTCTGGGGAGCGTTGAATTAAAAAATATGTCATATCCGACTTTGTCGTCGGAAACTGAACCATCGGTGTAAATATGTTGATTATTGGGCTATTTTTCAGAACGGAGTGAATGGAAATGAGCTTGCGCTATGAGAGGTGGATCTCCAGCTTTAAGTTGGTGGAGGAAAGAGAGATCTATTGTGAGGGTTGGTTGGTTCCAGGGTCTGGTTTTGCATCTGGGAAGAACAGCTATTGGGGGGAGAACATGGTTGGTTAGGGATTGGAACATTTCGGCTGATTTTTTAACTAGCGGAACTTCTTGACGTCTACCCAGACCAAGCCACCGAATGGCTTTAGTCATCATCGATGCCGCCATATAGTGTTCAAAGGGGAGTTGACCACATTCAGCCATTATAGCAGAGATGGGACTTGTGATGAAAACGCCGGAGGCATAGCGGAATGCTTTATTGTACAGTGGGCGTAGCTTTTTATATAACTTATCACCACCTCTGCTATAAAGGCCGATACCATAGAACATCTTTGGAAGGAGCCAGCTATTAATAACCTGTATAAGGATTTTTCTGTGTGCGCAGGGAATCCTGGATCCTAACACTTTAATAAGCTGTAATCGACTTTCGGTAGTTTTACGAACGACATCAAAGTGATGACCAAAACCGAGTGTCCGGTCAAGGTAGACTCCAAGAATTTTAAGGGATGGCTTGGGAATGATAGGAGAACTGTTTAAGGTAATGTCAGGGAGTTTGCTAATCTTTTTCCTATTGGCACTTATGTGGAGTAGTTGAGATTTTTCGGGGGATAACAGGAAACCATATTGATCGGCCCATTTGGCCACACAGTTCACAGCAGACTGCAGGTTTTTCCTGGCCAGGGTCTTATAGTGATGGAAAGTAATAATGGTGATGTCATCGGCAAAAACAAGAATGTAGACATTGGAAGGGATGGTTTTGAACAAGGACTGCATACAAATAAGAAACAGGGTGGGGGCTATCACTGATCCTTGAGGGATACCGTTTTCTTGACATTTCAACTCAGATCGGTTATTGCCAATGTTGACCCTGAATCTCCTGTCTCCCAGAAAGCTTTGTACGTAACGACCCATGCGACCTTTGATTCCCCATTCCTCAAGAGACTTGAGGATAGGAAAACGCCACGCACGGTCGTATGCTTTTGAGAGATCAAGAGAGACAACGTCACCATGCATTCCCCTCTCCAGGTGAGAGTCAATAATATCCTCAAGTTCAGTCAGATAGTCGTCGGTGGATTTGTCTGGGCGGAAAGCGAACTGCCGGTTGTCTAGTAAACCTTTGGATTCGAGAAGAGTTATGAGACGTCTGTTTACCATCTTCTCAAGAATCTTCCCTATGCAGTTTAAAAGGGTAAGGGCGGAAGCTGTCAGCATTATTTCGATCTTTGTTTGGTTTAGGGATAGGAACTACGAGTCCTTCCTTCCAGGATTCAGGTATTTCGCCTTTGTTCCAAATGTTATTGAATATTGAAATTAATGTGGTTTTGCCAATGAGAGGAAGATTCTTGAGGAGAGGATAGCCTACATCATCTGGGCCAGCGGATGTTCCGTGTACTTTGCGCAGGGCCCAATCTAGCTCTCCGTAGGAAAAATCCTGATTATAATCCAGATTATTGTTATCATCGAAATCGATAGGGGTGGATTCTTGGATTGTTTTGTGGGTTAGAAACTGCGGAGAGTAATTAGAGGAGGAGAAAGATTGGGAAAAATGATCTGCGAGGTGTTCAGAGATAGTAGAAGGATTATCGGTGATTTGGTTACTTATACGGAGTTTTATGGGTTGTCTATTTTTGTCGCCATATAATCTGTGGATTTTATCCCACAGTTCTTTTGAAGAGCTTTCGATGCTTATAGTGGAGATGAATTGTTCCCAGCTATCCTGTTTGGCTCTCATAACTTCAGTTCTTGCTGCATTCCTAGCAGCTTTAAATTCAACAAAAGCTACAGATTCCTTGCGATTTCCCACTGTAACCCTCTGAAGAGCTCTTAATTTTTTCCGGCGGAGTTTGATAGCGGACCGAACTTCAGGGTTCCACCAGGGAACAGACTTCCTGCCAGGAATTCCGCTGGTCCTAGGGATATGATGTTGGCCGATTTCAAACAGTTGTTTAATAAATTCATCAGGACATGATGGAGGATTCCTGGTAAAATGGTCAAAAACCTCATTTTGGTAGTTGGTCCAATCGGCCAACTCATATTTCCATCTAGGACGGCAAGATATAAACGGGGGGGCCTGATTCAGAGAGATTACAATGGGAAGATGATCGCTCCCGCAACAGTCATCATGAACCCTCCAAGATAACCGGGAACCAAGATTATGTGAACAGATGGAGAGATCCAGGGCTGAGGATTCGCCGGATGATGGACTTATTCTGGTATGACTTCCATCGTTCAAGAGTGTTAAACCATATTCATCGATTAATTGCTCCACTATAAGTCCTCTTCGATCATTGGACTTACTCCCCCAAAAAGTGGAGTGTCCGTTAAAGTCGCCCATCAAAAGAACTGGGGAGGTGATTTTGTCTAGGATCTTGGCTAAACGGGATTTGGGGGTTTGATTGGATTGATTGGATTGGTGTGAGGGAGAAATGTAGATGGAAATTAAGGTTACTTTAAATGGGAAATCTATTTCGAAGGCAAGTGCTTGTAAAGGGGAACCTATATCGATTTGACGGTGAGGGATGTCAGATTTGATAGCAATAGCAGAGCCTGTCGTGGAAGGGTTTTCAGGGTTTTCACAGATGTACAGATTGTAACCTTTAATCAAATTAGGAGGTATTTTGGATTGAGGTGTCATTGTTTCATTTAATGCAAGGGCTATGGGGTTGAATTTATTTATAAGCAGTTTTAATTCCGGTAGTCTGACGCGAAGTCCTAATAAGTTCCATTGCAAAGCAAGGGTAATAGGGGGAGACGATGGGTAGGAACGAAAATTGTTATTGACTGGGTCTATTGTGTTGGCCATTGCGAGGAGTTTGAGAGGGATCCAGAGTCAGAGAGTTCTTGGGGCATTGCATTTGTCCGATAGCCATGTTAATGTGAGTAGGGTTCTTTTTAAGGTTTGGGGGAATGATTTCTGTAGTGTAGTGCCGTTTGTGTTGTCCTTGAGGAACGCTTGACTTTCTTGAGGTAACATTTATTTGAGAGGAAGTTTCACTCACCTTAGAGGAAGTGCCGACTATTTGGACTGATGATCCACTGGTCTTTCCGGTGATCGTCTGCTTGGCGCTGGAGTCAGTTTCCATTTCGGATCCAGACTCTACTACCTTAACTTGGTTCCGTTTGGCTCGCTTCTTCTCCTTCTTGCTTAGATTTTTAGTCTCCAGAAGCTCAATCCTGGTGGTGAGTTTGGCGATGGTTTCCTGAAGCTGTTTGATAAGTTCGTCCTTCGCTTTTATCTCCTCAGCTTCTTGGGAGTTAACACGAGCATTAACCAGACGTTGTTGAACCTGGCTAACAGCTGCGTATGATCCACCTCCAGCCTTCAATTGCTTCGTTGCTTCCTGATACGTGATGCCTTTCGTAAAGCGCAGTCTTACGATTTCCTTTTCCGTAGCGTAGACCGGGCATGTTCGGCTTGCTGGACCGTGATTTCCATTGCAGTGTAGGCAAAAAGGGGCAGATCGGCAATCGACTTCCAGGTCGTGCACCTTGGAACAGTTCCTGCATCTCGGTTCGGTCTTGCATCGGAATTTAGAGTGTCCGTATTCGAAGCACCGATAGCAGATCATTGGGTCGGGAATGTAGATTCTAGTACTAATCCTGAGCGGACCTACCTTGATGTACTCGGGTACAGCAGTGCCGTTGATGGTAAGGATTATCGTAGGAGTGTTCACTCTTACGTCATCCTGCATTCGAGTAATTCGTTTAACTCCAACAACACCGTCTTTAGCCATCCACTTAAGCAGCTCCTCATCGGTTTCGTTCACAATTTCACGACAGGTAATCACGCATCGCCGTTTGTTCAGGATTGGATGGAGTTCCACTTTAACTGCTGTGCCATCAAACAACGTCTTCATGTTTAACAGCTTTCGTACCTGGCCAGCATCACGCACGCGCAGCACGTATCTGGATCCGTTAGCTTCTGTCGTTGTTGATTCAATTTCACCAACTAGGTCTTCCATTGATTTTCCAACGACGAATGGTCTCAGCTTCGTATCGGCTACGGTAGCATACAACGACAAAATTTGTAGCTGACCGATGCCGACGCCGCCCATCCATGCCGGAACTGTTGGCCGTCCATCCATTGCTGAGGGAGGGAGCCCGGGGTCCCACCCCGAACTCGTCGCCATCACTACAACTGAAACTCACTGTCTTCTTTAAAAATGTTGCAATATGCAGTCACTGTTATAATAAAAATGTCCTGATGGCACTGAACAAAATTCTTTTTAAGTTTATTCCACGCACCGGTGAAGAAAAATTGCACCGCTATAATTAATAACTATTTCACTCTGAAGCGCTCGCAGAACGCACACAATTTGTAGCCGATCGCACTAGGTCGAAACACGTCCGAACATGCAAAGCGTAAGAACTCGAATGTGATCGAGATGTGATGAGAATGTGAGG